>OMPJ01009011.1:49434-62848 GCA_900312935.1 Carapus acus | reverse complement strand
TGTGTGTGTGTGTGTGTGTGTGTGTGTGTGTGTGTGTGTGTGTGATAGAGACAGACGGAGAGAGAGAGAGCAGAGAGGAGGGCCGGGTGAGGTGGTGGAGTTGGTATACAATCACTATTAAGTCTTTGGTTAATGTTGTTACCACGGGAACGCAAGAGCGAGGGAGGCAAGTGAGAGCACACTGCTGCACGGGGAGACACACACATACCGGTAACACTGTTGGGGGGAGATTGTCAAACCCAAATCAAAAAAATTAATAAAAAAAAAAAAAAAAGCAATGACAATAATTAAAAAACAAAAAAATCCAACAACACTTCCAGTTGTGTCTTATCAAAGGGGTAAACCTGTTCAAATACATTGGTGCATAAAGAAATGGGACTAAAATCTTATCTAAAATCTATCGTAACAAATCACAACCATCGATTGCTGAGATGCACCACTGTGCAGTGAAAGGGAAGCCAGGAGGAAACAAAAGCAGACATTCAAAGCAGGTACCGGTATGTGTTCTGTCTCCCCCTGGTGGTTGTATCGTTTACAGCATGACCCTCAGATGCGAAAGGCCTCTCCAATGACAGATAGCGCTTTTTTTTGTCATTTTTAATTAGTTTGTTACCATTAGGTGCGTAGTTTTAAAGCGAGTTTCACTCAGTCTTGAGTTAGAAATGAGGTATACAACAGTTACTTTGCTTTTCTGGTGTTCACCACTTCCTTTGTCCATGGTGGGACCAGCAAACCAGAGTCAAACACACTGAAACTGATGCATGTCTGACAGCCTTTTGAAAACCAACTCCCCGCCGGACACACACCCGACTGTGAAGGAAAAGCTTTAAAAGCACAATCTAGAGCCGAGCAGGACAAACTGACACAAGTACAGGGACATATTAGGGAGTATTGTGACCACAAACCCAAATTTCGCAATGATAGACCTAAAACAGACTTGGCATAGATGCTTTAGTTAGTTAGTAGAGCGTCCTTGTACTTTCTATTCAAAAACAAAAGTGTATTCTCAATCTCTTAAGTGATGGAAAGGAAAAAGCACCCTAAATAATTTTCCTCAACATTTTGTTTAAGACACTCCACTGCACTCGCACACACACCACCTGCTGGAATTATTATTAAAGCTTTTCTCACAGGTAACCTCGACCTATTGGGAGTCACACCTACAAAATATAGGTAGCAACGAAATCATGCCACAAAGAGCACACAGCAAAAATGCCCGAGTACACTGGACTGTTTCAGTGAAAACAATGCACAGAGAGCCAGAGAGGAAGCCTCGCCTCTCACGTATACCACACACACAATCACACACACACACACGCGCACACACACACACCACCAATGCTACAATGCTCATGTCTTCTATGTAACAATAAGGCATAAATGATAACGTTAATCTTCTTTGTCAAAACTATGAAAGCCAGTGATCGTGCCCTCTCACGCTATACACAACAATTAAAAGGCATAAAGTAATCGACAAAATCAAAATCAAATGATTGTTAAAGACGGCACAGCAAATCAAGTCCACAATGACTCAACCAAAGCAAAAGAAAGTCAACAGATTAAGATAAGATGCTTCAGTCTGTGTTTATCTTAGCGGCCAGAGTGGCCGTCAGCGTGGGGCAGGTGGTGGCTTCGCTAACCAGCCCCATCAGTCAGTCAGTCAGACAGACAGACAGACCACGACTGTGCTGGCACACAACCCCTGCCTTACGCAGCTCACTGCTGAGGTGTTGTTTTGAGAACTATCTTTTTTTTTTTGTTTGTTTGTTTTTGTTTTTTTGGTCTTGTCAGTTTTCAAACATTGCTATTCTGTGCTAATGGAAGATTTAGGGGAGATTTTTTTGAGTATAAGCATGATAAACACTACATTCAGTCTTGATAACATACTGGTTCAAATATAAAATATGAATATCTTACAAGTGTTTATATAGATATATTTATATGTATAGAATTAAGAAAAGGTCGCTTCTCTAATCCATAAGTCTTTCCTCAGATAAATATCTCAGTAACATCCTATGGTGCCAATGGCTATTGGTTCATCTCGCCGGCACGTTCTCCACTTGTATGCAACTACAAACAGCACTGAAACGGGACTGAGCCCCCCCTTAGCACGGAGCTTCAAGAAGGGGGACGCCAGCAAAATCAGCAGCCAGACCGATGCTTGGCTGCAAAGAGAAAGGCTAGTTACTTTGGCAAGAAGGATTTCAAAACAATATTCAAACCTGGAAATACCCCTTAAATAGTAGTACTAGAAAATAGCAGTAGTAGGTTGTCCTTCTATGAATGGTTCCTATGTATGGTTCATCAGTATAAACTTTGCGATGGCAAGCCAGACAGTACATTCTAAACTTTCCTACACACAGAAATTTCTAAGCGTGAACCTTATGTTTTAGTGCTGCTGAGGTATATTCAGTCAAAAACAATTCCACAACAAAAAAAAGACACACAAGAGGATAACGTGGACAAGCTTCACTGCTTAAGTTCTCAGTGATTCAATTATCGCCGAGGTGAATTTGGTTACTTTGGAAGCAGCAGGATGATGCCACTTGAATGGGTACATGTCATGTGGTGCGTGCCACTAAGCTAAGCAAGGAGCACGTGACGCCACCAGGCCCGACGTTCTGTGCCAACGTTCTGTGGAACAGCATGTCGTTTGGTATTATGCTGGTTCAGATGGTGGCACCACGACGGGGAAGAGCATCCTAGCTGATGGTCGGGTCGATACATTTTGAGATTCTAACCCTCCAGATCCCTCAAGGATCTACACCACAGAACCTGAATTTCACAGGGTGTAGTCATAAAGCTATAGGAAAGCGTGCAGGCCTCAAAAACAGCTCAACTCTACCGGCAGCTTTGCAGCAAATTGTTAAAGCTAAGGTCTCTTGGATCCGTTAAGCCCTAGTATACTTCAAACTATCCCAGACAAAGGAATATGTGCCACACTAGCAGAGAGAGGGTCAGTACCATCACGTGTCATCCAATACAAAACGAGAAGGGGTGTGAAATTCGACTAAAATGGTGTTGGCAGTAGCTGTTTGTAATTTCAGCGAAAGAGGAGGCCATGGACAGAATGAAATGCTGTGTTGGCGAGGTGGGAGAATTTCTGTCAATCTGATTAAAGCTAAATTTAGTTGGTTGCAATGGCAGCGGGGAAAGGACCAAGATGAATGCCGAGCTCCCCCTATTGACTGTGCTACAGCGACACCACAGTAGGACAAACCATACCAAGGTGGCACCATCAGATTCAGAGGGGAGCATGTCGGTCCGCACAATGACTGTGGAGAGAGCCTCAATCTCTGCCACTTGAAACTCAAACAGCTTTTGTTGGTTGGACTTTGTTTGAAGTATACTAGCGGCTTTGTCCAGCAGCACCAAATCACGGAAGAATCGGTAATCGACAGATGTGAGTTGGTTAGCTAGAGATGTGAGAGGAGCATAAAACAACTCTAGCCCAGTGGAAAGTCGCAATGTTAGGAACAGCAACTTGTGCGCTCACGGAACCACAGCAACTTCTGAGGAAAACCTTTTTGGTTGAAGCTGTTGTTTTATGGCTAGTTTTATGATTAGTACAAAACCAAACAGACCACAATCGCTCCCAGATGCTTCAAAGTTTCGGAGTTCAAAAACTGTTACCAAAGTGGGAAAAGTAGTTATTGAGGAAAACAATTGGCGCCATCAGATGGCCAAGATGAACGATGAGAGAAAAGGGAAGGCGTGGCCCGAGCCCAAAGCCAAATCATATGAGAAGAAACCAACTTGACGTGCCCTATGCACCAATCATTCTTTTTGGTCAGTAATGCTGCCAATGAAAAGTTGAGCTATGAAGAGACATGATCAAATTAAAAAATAAGGTCTTCTTTGGAAAATGATCATCAAAATATTGCATTTCTATATTTTGCTGACAATGACAGATTTTTGTACCCATAAATATATTGACTAGACTAGGCTACACCCACTACACACAGCAATTGTTTTAACAAATATTTTTGGTATATCTTGAAGTAAGCCAGTCAGATCGCTGCAGACACCAAGAATTTCATTTCTCCCAAAGCAGGCAGATTGCAGCTTCATCAATCCAGTTTTTTGGTACAGATACTGTGCACAAGTAGATACGACGGTACTTCTATTTCAGAAAAAAAGAATAAAAACCAACAACAATCCATTACGCCAAACGCCACCGTACGGTTGGTATGAGGACCGTGACCCTCCTTCCAAGCTTCTGTCCACAGACCCATCACCCGAAGAGCTGCGCTGACTGTGTACTTACTGAACTCAGCATCCGCCTGAGCAATAGACAACAAATGCAGAACTCTTCTTCCCAATCCAACCATAATGTACAATATCCCACCAGCTCACTATCCAACACATATCAGCCCTACATCGGACAAAGGACGGCACGTCTATAGCTCGTTTCAAAAGCTCTCCACGTGTTTTCAGTCATCAGCGTCTATGGTCCTAAACCCAGACGTTCAGTTTACAAAAGCTCTGTGGCTGCTCTGCCACTCCTGCAAAATGTAAAACTCAGTGTTTCAGGAAAGAGAGACCCAGAGGGACACCACTGTCCCATCTGATCCTTAAAGCAATGATAACCATTATATCGGCCACTTATTACTTGTTTTTAAAGCCTTATAACCACGATTAGAAAGTGATAGTTAACTCTTAACTTAATATTAGACAAACCTGTGACTATGAAAAAAAATACAGAAGGTTGAGAAAGAAAAAAGATCTCTGATAACGACGACTTTGACATTATTTGTGTCAAGGCCTGTCCAAGGGACCCACAGGAGATCATTACTGATGGCGGAGACAACTGTGTCCACGTTGATGATGATCACAATCGTAAAAGTGGTAGTAAATCTGTCTAGTTTGAACAATATAAGAGTGAAGTCCTAAGGTTTTTGGTTAGAAGAATTTCATAGGTTATTTGACCTTGAAAGAGGAGGATATATATACAAAATGGAAAGTGAAAAACAAACCACCCAGGTATTTTCTTCCTGTATACAAAATAAGTGGCAGGCCAGCAACAGTGTTCATCTGCCTACTGTTTGCAACACTGAAAACTATCCAGGAATCATCAAAAGAAAATGGCTAAACCAAAACCAGAAAAGTCCCCTTAACATGTTTTCTTTTGATTTTAGAACGAAAGGATTAAATAGTGAGACGAAAATAAAAACGATGTGGGGTGGTTAGCGAAGCACACGGCCAGTACTCAACAACGTCCCTATTCCCCACATAGTGTGAGAACAGTAGTGCACGACATAAGAAATAGGGCATCAGTTGGGGCGCAGCCTGACCGGCTTCACTGAGCCTTGGAGGCAGTGGTAATGGTTGAGGCCTGCACAGGCACAGCAGTCGTGGTGACTTGATGGTGAGCGTCGGCGGTAACCTGCAGCCCCGTGCCAGCTTGCACCAGGCTAAAGGGGTTGCTGGTGAGCAGCGATAGGTTCTGGGGGTTCAGGATGAACGGCGTGGTCACCAGGTTGGGTGTGTTACCAGCAGACGCGTTGGCGAAGAGCAGATTCCCACCTTCTAGTGAGGTGATGGGGATCGTGCCGCTTGACGCCAGAGCTGCAGGGGGGGAAGAAGACAATAAGCTTTGATAGATGGTGCGCAGGTAGGCCAAAGATAATCCAGTTCCTTCACTGGGCTCAGGAAGTGTTTCAGGTGATTGGCAGAACATTTTCAAAACTCATCCGAGCCGAGCAAGAGCTTGAAAACCCCTGACCACTTCATTTGCATGAACAAATGAGCTCTCATAACACCTATCTCTACTGTGTTTAGCAAAGGCATTTAAAAAGGCAACGTCTATGTCAAGTTGTATGAGAGAGAATTCTCATTCTGTCAATTTAAAGTTCAGTCACTGATCATATTTGATTCCAGTCCAATTTGCATTTGACTTTGCATTTGCAAATTTGCACATTATCCATTAAAAGAATATAGGCGCAGTTTGGAGTAGTTAATAACGACAACACAGACCTTGGATGGTGGCGAGGGTGCTGTTACTCATTAGGGCAGGGCTCAGCGCACTTCCAAGTCCGCCAGGAGCCAAACTGAATAAAGCTCCCCTGTGCAGTCAAAAATATGTAAACACAGAGATGGTATCAACAGACTCATTAAAGAAAGATCCCTTGAGCGTTAAGTGAAAGGCTGGTACAAACCCTGGAGTGAACTGGGAGGGAGCCATCGATCCAGGGTTGAGCCCAGCAGCTGCAGCCATGGCAGCAAAACTAGCACTGGTGGGTAACTGAGCGGCGCTCTGTAATGCCGCGGACAGCCCCGGTGCTGCTGCCACCATCACCTGACCTGTCCCTATACTGGTGGCCATGGAATTTGGGGCCTGAGTGACCACAGTTTGTGACTGGGTGCCAGTTTTACTGGTCTCTGCAGTCTCCGACTTGATGGTTGTTGGTGTTGGGCTTATAGACGGAGAACTGTTTGCCAGGGTTATCATCGGTGCTGTGGAGATGACTGACGCTGTATTTGTGATTCCGGCAGTGGTGCCTTTGGGGAATGGGAAATGTAACTATGTTATATCATCAAAAGTAGTATGTGTAAAGCACAACACAAACACGCTCCAAAGCTTGCACATACACACACACCTGTGAAAGACAGCGTGGTGCTGGTGCTGGTGAGAGGCATCACTGGGCTGACAGTCAGAGTGGTGGGTGTATTTATTGTTGGACTGCTGACAAGGCTTGCTGTACTGGCCACCTGTGTAAAAAAAAAAAAAAATCGTATGTGAAACGATCCGTTAGAGATGAAAAACAAACACAAGCCTTTGACACTAAATTTGCCGGAAATTAGGTGCTATTCGTAGCCAGAGATGTTTGATTTAGAGATCATGATTCGAGGAAGCCTCTGTCTGGTCTTGTGTTTACAGATCTCTTTCTCTTCATTATCAAAACTGTTTTGAAAGAGTGACATAGGTTTGATAGATGCCTCACATTGGTGATATTGGTGAGGCATCTATTATTTGAACCCTGGGTGGGACTGATACGGTGCATGAGAGGGACTCAGAGTCACTCTGCGAGTGACAGGGTCCATCCTTACCAAGGGGCTACTGGGCGTGAAGATGGTTTTGATGGGTGTACCGCCTCCACCAGTGTGGCCACTGCTCGGTGGATTGATCCTCTTCTCTTTCTGCCGCCGATTACAGAACCAGACCCTGATCACCTCCTTTTCCATACTAAGCTGGTCAGCAATCATGGTAATCTCTTCAGAGGTAGGTTTTTGGTTCTGCTTGAAGAGGGCAAAGAAGCCAGAGATTCCCTTTCAGCACTAAATGGGTTATCATCTCCATGACACAGAGCGAAACAATGTCACAAAATGGCAGATTGCATGGAAAATTCAGTAAAATAGTTAGTGTGCTGTGTAACTGAGAATATGACTTCCTCACCTCCAGAAAGCTCTTTTCTAAGGCCACTCGGATGTTGGTCTCAATACTGGTCCTCTTCTTTCGGCGGCGGTTAATGCCCTCTATGCCCATGCCAGGGGAGCCCAGGGCACTAGGGCTGGACAGTGCCTGGTCCGATGTCAGATTCTCTGCACAAACAGTATGGACACAGAGCAAGAGAGGTAAAGACAGAGGATTGTAAAGCCCGTGGCCATGCACGCACAAAACACATAATAAGAGCAGTTGTAGGGGTGGGCGACCAAATGAGCACAGAGGCACACGTGTGTGTGTGCTACGCATCTCTCCCATCCTTCAGTCAGATCAGTTGAGGGACAAACCTGCATCATTGAGCCACTTCTCCAGCAGTGGCTTGAGTTTGCACATATTCTTAAAGCTCAAATTCAAGGCCTCAAAGCGAGAGATGGTAGTTTGGCTGAAGTCGTTTCCGTACAGCTTCCCCATGGCCAAGCCAACGTCCCCCTAATGAGAGAGGGAGTAGAGGGGTTGGGCAGTGATAGGATCAGGGGGGCAAAAAATGAACCCAATATCTTGACCCATTGAGGAAAAGAGAGTGCTTTTTTTTCCCCACACACCTGTGTGAAACCCAGTTTGATACGCCTCTGTTTAAAGGTCTTGGCAAACTGCTCCAGCTCCTCCAGATCACTAGGCTCCTCCAGAGTTGGAGTATCCAGCCTTTTCGGTGGTGTCTGACTGATGGGCAGGGGCTGGATAGGTGTGGCTGCTGTTGTGCGGGTCGGTGTTGCAGGCTGCACAATCGCAACGTCGGTCAAATACATTCGTCATGCATCAAAGACAGACTGGCGGTGGTGAGAAAGACAATCATTACCAACCTGAGGTGCAAGGGTGATGCTTGGTTGAGTCGGCAGGAGGTTAGCTTGGCTTTGAGGTAGTTGATTAAGAAGATTCGGGGTTTGCAAAAGGCCTGCAAAATGAAAGGCAGCCAGAAGAAAAGAAAAAGGCAAAAAAAGAAAAAAAGGGTTTAATGACAACATACCATACTAGATTACACAGTTTCTTTTCATATGTTAACAATATGTTGCACAACTGTGCAGACATGGCACCTACTCTGTTGGCCTTGTGGCGTTTGTGAGATGATGAACTGAGTGGGCAGCTGAGTTGCGATTGGGTGGCCAGGCTGCACCAGAACAAACTGGTGAAGGCCCAGATTCTGTGGTTGTAGCTGCTGTGAGAAGGAACCACTTTTATAGCCATCACATAAAAACAAAAAAGTCACATTGCATAAAATACTGGACAGCATTACCACAGTATTTTGACTATCCACTCTTACTTACGACGAAGCTAATATACAATTGGAAGTTGTTTTACCAAGATGTGAAAAAAAAGTGAAATCAAAGCTCAAGAACACATAAACATCTTGTGATACACAGATGCAAAACCATCAGTGTATTTCAGCATTTGGACGCTATCCTGTTTGTAGTCGTTTGCATGGTCGATAATACCACAAACAAAAGTGCGATATAATATGTCATAGTAATAGTAAATTGAAACTTGAGTAAAAAGATGCAATGTGATACATGTCCTTCCCAAACTCTGAACTAGTGATGCATAATTCTACATATTTCTGGACTTGAGGCCGGTCACGTCTGTGCCTTACTGAGGTGATCTGGATGGGCTGTGACAGGGGCAGCTGGGTGATGGGAGTTGCTGCAGAGGCTGAGATGTTAGCCCCAGTGGTGCTGCTCTGTTGGTTGGCCGAGTGCTGCACAGCTGCGGCCAGGAGCTGAGCCTGGGCCTGCTGGATCAACAGCTGCTGCTGTGCAGGCGTCAGAGTTAACTGCAGGAAGGAGGGAGCGATAGAAAAACAGAGGGCGAGAGGGAGTGGCAGGGAAGGACAGAATAAAGGGGAGGGCAGCGGGCATAGAGGGTGAGAAACACAAGTAAACAGACAGATTAAGGACTGGTTATGCAGCTCAGATCCATCTCAAGCGTGCTCATAAAGACTGCATGAAGAAAATGTTGTCACGACTCCAGAATTATGCCTGAAACATTTGCACTTCTCATCACTTCTTTTTTAGTTGCAGTTCACAGGAAAGGTAGCCGTGTGCCGTCTGTAGCAATGTTAGTGAATGACACCACGTTAAGAGGTCTGTTGCCTTTGGAACAAGACACTGTTAAATACTGTAGTGGAGTGGTTATAGAGATAGTGCCACAGTGGGCAGGCTTGCAATTTAAATTCTATGACACTCTGTTTCCATTCCTGATGGACTGTTACTGTGCTATAATTTGTGCCACTTGCAGGATATGTCAGTTGAAAGGACCATCTGTCTCTGAGAGTATTATCTTAGCCGAGTATCAAAGCAGGTTATCGTGGCAACACAACACTGAGATCAGACGAGCAGATGGAGCGGCGACACATGCTATTGAGGCAGGCACCACAACAAATAAGCATGTTGATGTCATGTTTCAAATACACAATTGACATGCACGACAACCAATCATACAGAATTAGCAGAAACAGCTTCATCTTCTCAACTATGACATGAGCAAAATGTACATGAAAAGGACATACAAAATATAACCGGTGCAATACATGGTTGCGTGGGACATGAGAATATAGGCACTCTGTGGCTATGCCCAAATTCACCACTGCATTTCCTCCAATTACGGGAGAATTTAGGCATAGCCTGGCAGAGACACTCAGATGAATAGGTGCACAGCAGGTGGAGTATAGCCGGAGCCACTGTCAGGGCTAGTGGTCAGTGCAGCATCCCAACATTTCAGCAAGAGACACTGAAGCACGGCGTGAAGATTTTTAAACTCAAAACAATGAGGCAACACAGCACTTACACCAGCAATCTGTCCCCCTGCCAACATTAGCTGGGTTTGAGGCAATACACTCTGCTGGACGGAGGTTGGAAGAGCACTCGAGTCTTCCAACTTAGACTAGTGGAGGGGAAGCAAAAAGGGGAGGTGGTTTAGACAAAACCAACCCACAGGCATATATGGGCATACTGCTAAAAGAAATCTGGCCAAATCAAGTGAGGAACTTAGCCAAGGTATGAAAAACTTGATGGATACGGCACTATTTCAACATTTCTACAAATCTCGATAACACTCAAAAATTGAAAAACGTACTGCGGCCTTGAGAGACAAGAAGAGTGCGGAGAAGGGAGGGCAGAGTGGGAGATGCTAATTAAAATAACTGTTATGCAGCGCATGTAAATTCTGCATAGATTTGCATATTCTCAGCCATCTGTTTCCGAGCAACCGCAGAGGAGCTAATTAGCATACTCGCTTGATTAATCTTCCCTGTTGCCAGGCGACAGAGACAGCGACAGAGGCAGAGAAGGAGAGAGAGAGAGAGTGGGAGGAGGGATAGAGAGAAAAAGAGGGAAGGAGAGAGTGACTAGTTCTGTGAAAGGAAACCCTTTCTGCATGCACTTGTATGAGTGCACACCAGTGTGCTAACAAACATCATACCTAATACGATCATACCACAGGGCAAAAAGGACAAAGGAAACCCTTTAATTTGGGTTCTATTAAAAAAAAAAAAACACAGGGCAGTAGAAGGAAGAGAGTGTGAGGCTGTTTTTATATTTCCTTGCATTACCTGTTGGAGAAGGGCTTGGGCTTGTGCATTAGTGATTGCACTTGTGGTTGGCGTCGTGTGCCTCTGAAAGTCCAAGCCATTGGTTTGGATTCCTAAAGAGAGGAACACAATTAAATACAGAGCCCTGACACAAACTGACAGCTGTGTGTGTGTGTGTGTGTGTGTGTGCGTGTGCGCCAGGCAGCTGTAGACTTACAACTGTAAACTTAGCTGTAATTTGACAGGGAAGGTGATGAGGACTGAGGGAATGTTTGCAAGAATGACAGCAGATGAAATTTGGTGGCTTTTATTAATCCCTTTCAAGGGAAATGAAACTTTGACATTTCAAACTCTTTTCACGAGGGAGCAGTAAGGCACCAGGGTAGCGGTTCGGGGTTTTGTGTCTTGCTACTCTGCGGTATCCTAGGAGAGCGGTGGGGTACGACTAGCATCCTTTACACTTTCTCCATTTCTACGTCTTGATATTGTTCTTGTGATCATAGTACATTGCGGCGGTACACTAATTGAGAGCAAAATACCACAAATAAGTGCTTGTGTGCAACTTTGCGTCATACATGATCAATAATATTACAACACCATGGTACATATCAATATTGGTACGGACCTTGTTCCGAGGTAGGAATGAGTCACAATCTTCACGGCATTTGCATAAATCGGATTAAAGAATCAATGAGGCACTGGAACAATGCATATCAGAGGGGCATTCAGTGGGCATGAGTGGAGGGGAACTAATCTGTGGCATAAACACTTCAGTGAACAGACCACTCTGCCATATTCCAGTGCCTGCGCTTTCATTTCTAACTCTCGTCAAGAAGAATGTTGGCCAGCGCCCCACCTCTGCACTTCGCTTCTGGCCAAAGTCGTCAATTTTTACATCATGAATTTTAAAACCTGTTGAATAAGTCAAAACACTGCATATCCTGATCTCACCCCAGCTCAGGAAAAAAATCATTTCAGAGGCTGTAGCACACTCACCGGTGTTGCCGTCACTGCTTTCCATTGCACATTTAGTCGTTTCCGATGGATTATTCATCTTAGTATCTGAAAGAAGCACATGCAGACATAGACAGATGAGAAACCATTGCACCTGTTGCCAAGACAAACCTCCGGGCACTTTTGTCATCTGTTACGTGAAGTCGGTCAATTGTTTGCGTTGGGTTTGTGGAATTTGACAGTTATGCTGTTGGCATTCTTTGAATTCCTGAAAAAAATTGCATACATTATATGTTAACGCGATTGCTGTCATTGTCACACTGCTACTTTGAAACAATGCGACATGGATCCGTTGACAAAGGCAGTGTGTTTGGTGCTTCAACTCTCTTCCTCTTAAACCGCTTTACTCAAACATAAATGACATCCACAGGGCTCACTACAGGCTGAAGTAATTTCTCTTATATCCCTCTAAACGTCATGGTCATGTAAAGCAGACCACACATATCTATTCTCACACATTGTTGTGAGGAGCCAATGCCAACGACTCACCCGTTCCTGTCCCACCTGTGCTCTCCAGCATGGTGCAAATCCTGTCAAGGGACCGAAACCCGCGCAGGCTGGAGGTCCTGCGCTGCCCTCTTCCACCCTCTCTTCCCCTCTCTTCACCCTCCACTGGCCAGTGAGGGATGTGCAGACACAGTGGCACTATCCAACGCACGCTTCAGCGAGCAACGCTGGGCTACACGCACCGGGAGAGCCGGCAGGCTTTAGGCAAAGACAACTCTTCTTCCCTTGCTCTTTTCTTGAGGCTGCGCCTCTCCGTCACAGTGCCTGCTCTGCGCTCACTCTGCCTTTTCTTTCTTTCTTTCTTTCTCTCTCTCTCTCTCACCGTTTCTCTCTGCCCGCCAGTGTGCCAAGACTGTCAGTAAGTACTTCGGAAAAAAGTTCACCTTCTCCCTCCTTTGCTGGAATGAAACAAACGACAAGTACGGCTGGCTGGCTGCCTCCTCCGATGCTGCCGCCGCCCCCTCCAACGCTGTAATGAGGCATAATCAGTATTCAGCTGATTAAAGCCGTATGCAAATCTGCCCCGGCCTCGTTAGCACTGCGAGGCTTTGAAGCCCTGCGAGCGACGCATTTCGCACCGGGCTCTGAAAGCTTTCTGCATAATTTAAGACCCTATAAATATTTATTAGCTCATTAGCATATTAATTGGATGGCTTTTGGAGGACGATAAAAAACAGGGGAATAAGGACGGCACATGGGGGAGGTTGCTCGGAGCGGCACTTGCTGCGGCAGAGGGAGGGGGAAGAACCAGCGCAAGACCAATTACTGTGTGAAAGTACAGCATGAAGGTAATTAGCTAAGAGCAGGTAAGGGGGCTAAAGATATCCCTGAATGCAGCGCCAGGCCTGTCGCAGTGGTCTGGGTGTGTTGAAAGAATGTCTGAGGCTGCTTGTTCAAAGCACCTCGAGCAGGCATGAGTTGGGGCAGAG
>OMPJ01009011.1:37241-49414 GCA_900312935.1 Carapus acus | reverse complement strand
ATGAGTTGGGGCAGAGGGGGCTGGGTTAGGGAGTTAGCAAGGGGAGAGGAGTTGGGGTTGGGGGGGCTGGATTTGTGGAAGGACTCGCTCAATCGGAAATAAATAACTCCACGTTAATCCCATGCAAGCCCGTCATTACTGCCGGACCCCCAGTGGCAACAGCATTCCTAAGCGCAACGCTGCACTGGTGGGTGGCTGCAGTCCATGTTTATGAAGTATTTTGAGATTTGCATATTTTGATTTAATTTGCATGTGATTACGGTTTGATTTAGGGGAAACCCTTAAAATTTAGTTTTCCCATAAAGCATTAATGCACAAAGACAAGTAGACAATTGTTGTAGCTCAAGTGGTGCAGAAGCAGAGGTGAAGAAGAACATTTCCACCATGCCAAAACTCCTGTCGACATTTTTGGTCGTCACATCACAAGCGACAGGCATTTATGCGCTAGCTGACCGTAATAAACAAGGTCAAAATGCCTATCTAGCACTTCAGCCTGACAACTGTGATGGAGAAAATCAAATTGAGGTCTTCCAAGACCAGCACCAGACGGCTCAGTTGACTGAGACAACAGTGAGTACTTGTATATCAAATTGTGCTTTTTCGACAAATATCTATAGAAACTCCTGAGTCTACTTTGAGCTAGGGCTGGGCGATTTGGCCTCCAAAAAAAATCTGACATTTTTTTAAGAAAAATTCGATTTTTGATTTTTTTTTTCAATGCACTTAAAAACAACTTCAGACATCTGACATATTGTCAAAGTGCAACTTGATGGCTGTGGTTGTCCTCAGAGTAAAAATGCATATAAACAATCCAAAGTAAGAGGTAAATGAGGCTCTGTCATTCAGCAATTTCAAGCTTGATATAATGGACTGTCAGACTCTTATAAGGCTGCATCGTCTGGCTAAAACGCCACCTCCTCCAGCTCAGCGCAGATCTTTTGCCGTGTGGCAGTGTACAGGTGAGGCAGCGCTACGGTGGCGAAATACTTGCGACTGGATACAACGTACCTTGCATCTAAAACTTTCAACAAGTGATTAAAGCCTCGCTTTTCAACAGAATAAACTGGCAACATGTCGGTGCCCCTGTAATCGCTTTCCAACGCTCTCCATTCTTATCATAAGGCACACAGTTTGTCAAGCTCTCAGGAAGTGTCATTTGCTTTTTAGCCGGTGTGCTAGAGCTGCCGTCTTCGTTTCGTAGCTGGCTAAACTTCACCCACTCGCCGGAATGTTTATTCTTCAGGTGCTGGAACAGATTAGTTGTACTGCTGCTTCCGGTAGCAACAGCCTTTAAACATATTTTACAGCGAGGCTTCGTCTGTTGTTCGTCTGATGCACCAAAACCGAACCAGTTCCAAATGATTGAATTAGTTGTGCCTTTCTTTGGAAGTAGCTCTTGTTTATGTGCTGCCGCTGCCATGTTGTTTGTAATTGCATTGCGCGTGGGAGGGGGCGGGCTCACATTGCGCTACGGAAACCCACAAGAAACGGAACACGAAAAATGACGAAAAACTCAAATTTTCAAAATAAAAATCTTTTCAGCAACAAATTCGATAAATCGATTCAATCGATTTTTTGCCCAGCCCTACTTTGAGCGAGTCAAGACCTGATTCATTTGAATGCACTTCTATACAGTCAGGGCTTACGCATGTTTGGAATTCAATGGAGCAAAATAGACTGATTGAACTTGATCTTCAGAGATGCAATAACACATGAGTCAAGAAATACAAGATGGTGATAATGCTGAAAGCACAATTAAAAAGGTCAAATTAAATATTGTGTTATTTTTGGGTGGTCCCTGAATTCCTAAATCATTTTTATACCATTGCTGTGATACATTGTAAATTCAAATTATCAATAACCATGAACTTAATCATATCAATAAGAACAGATGTGTTGGGCTGTAGTCACAGCACATTTGTTCATACCTACAGAGCAGAAAAATATCTGTAACAACGCTTAACTGTAGCCGAGGGCAACACAGAGGTGAGAAAGGAAAACAAAAAACAGACAGATGTCATTGTGTTTCTCTATGGTATAAAGTTGTGCTCGTATTAGACTTTCTGCCGTGGATGGACGGACAATGTGATGGTCATCATAGACATCCTCGGATGGAAAAGCACAGTTAAGGTTGAGGTCTCATCTCAAATAACTGGTGGGCCCTGAAGGAGAAAAATCCTACAGACGGGGAAAAAAAACAACAACTGTCCAGCACCATGGTGAATATGAACTGCAGAAATGTTAACCGCAGTTTGTCCTATGGTGCTAGAAAAAGGCTTTTGTAAATGAACACAAAAAGAAGGGGACAATACAGAGGACAGCCATTGTGGGGCTTTCAAAACATACATACATGTTACGGACGTATATGGTTTAAGACAGTATTTAATGGGTGAGCAAATTTGAGAAATGTACCTTACTATCTCCTCTCTTATCTTTCTTTATAGCGAGACAGTTGTGATTTTAATTGATGGAGTTCAGCGAGAAATAACCTGCTTTTTCATGTTTCATCATACCACTGCTATTAGATTTTATTCTCCAATCTTAAAAAAAGCTTGTCTGACTAGAGCATTCATGAGACCTACACAGTGCTTCAAGATGCCATGTCCTGAATCTATTACTGCAAGTGTTGCATTATTCATGAAAACTGTGTTTACAGCGATGAATATTCATGACAGAACTACACGGAAGGAATGAGGGTGGGACAGGAAAGCTGATTAAATGAGAAAAGTAGTCCAAATGTGATGAGGACAGAATTATTCCTCATCTGCTCTTTGGAGTAATAAATCATAAGTTGCCTTTAACAATGAATACTGAGAGTTTTAGCATGAGAAGTTTAGGAAAAGTTTTGGAAAATGCTGTTTCACATGAATCACTACAAATTTAATTGCATAAAACCATTTGATATTTCAAGGATATGAGCTCCAAATCATTTACATGCATCTTGGTGTGCAGATAACTGCCTTGTGGTGCATCATTTGCCATGAAGGTGTCTGCACTGTAATGCCAGTATTGTCTTAAGAAACATGTCACCAGCATGCCTGAATTCTTGTTGACTCTCAATAATTACAATGCAATTTACTCTTCAAACCATTTACCAATTTAAACTCAACACACAACAGATGTCATGAGTTGCTTTTGGAACATCAAGATGAAAACCATCCAAGCAAGTAGCTGAACTCTCCTCTGTTTTGTGTTTGTAATTGTATTCACTCAAAGCTGTCAAGAGCCCGAGATCTCAGGAATTGTGATTCATACATCAAAAGTTCCCGACCCCATAACACATTATACAATGAGAAGACACGTGCACCACTGAGCACTCGCTCCGTGCAAGACAACTACCTGTCTTGACCTCTCAACTGCAACTCCATCGACAACAACCTGAAAAATCAAACAATTCTAAGTCAACCCAATACGAGTCACGTTTCTGAAAAAGCAACCATGAGGCGCCATCGCACATGGACAGGGGGAAGTATCGTCAAGCCATGTCTTGCCCAGCTATGAGGCCCGCAGAGTGAAAAGCAAAGAATGCAATGCCTGTTATTATTGTGGCCTTCCGGAAGTGGGCCTCACCCCCTGCCTTTGGAGGAGAGACACACAGGTATAAGCTCTGCATTCAGCACAGCTTAGTTAAGGTCTGGGCTTAGATTTAGGGCCAAGTGCCTGGAACAGTCCATTCCCCTCTGAAAACAGAGATCTAACTTCACCTATACCACAAAACAAGACGGCCAGATCAACCGCAGGGCAGGGGTCATACATCCAGGTGATCACTTAAACATTTCAAAAAGTGACCCGGACTCGTAAACAAAATTTAAACCGCCTCAGACAAAAGAGGGGTAAGTGTTGGCCATTCCCTGGTACTGGCTAACTGTTCCCAGTTTTAAATGTAAACTCATCGACCTAAATATTGTTTGAGGCTGAGCTTCACAGAGGTTCCCCGTTCATTTGATAATAAACTCCCTATTACAAAGGTGTGAGCGTGGCGGCTCGGAGCTGTTGGTCGTTTCCTGGATTACGCTGAACGCCGCACCACGGTTCGGCCAGGCCCGCATGAATAACACAACAGCAGGCTGCCGGAGCCATGGAGCTGCCCCGCATCGAGCACAAAAGGCTGGAGGAGGAAAAAACAGCCCTCTGCTGTAAAATCACGTCGAGCCGAAGACGTTTCTACTCGGTTTCAGATCAACCACAAACCGCCACGTAGGTTTGTGGGTAGCGTTAGGTTTTAGTTAATTTCACCCTCGTCCGCCAACGCAGTGGTAAAAGAAAGGAGCGGAGTACGTGTGCAGCTTAGCCCAAATGAATATGCAAAGCTCCCTCAAAAGCATCAACACAAAGCCGACCTGCCCAGCGCTAGCAGCCAGGCTAACGCTAGCCAGCTAGCTGCCCCATTCTCAATCAAACCGCGTTGATGAAATCTCTAAATGTGTCACATATGTGCCAGAGTCACGTCGATTACTAATAAAATATGCTAAATTGTATTTGTCGACAGAGGTATGAATATGTAGCGGCGTACAGTCGTCTAATCACACAAAGGGGGGAGGCATGTTTCTGTAAATTGCCGTTACGCTGCAATAGCTCGTTTCCTCTGTCAAATTACAGTTCGCTCCGCTCCTTTCAAACAAACACGACAGTGCCGTGCCGTTGCGTCCAATCGATTAACGGCCATTTTAGCTTTCTAGCTTTTAACACAATTTGCGAAGAGGAGTTTGAATATGTGTATGAATATGTAAAATGCTGTAATCATTACCTGGTCCTGAACTCTCATCTTGACTCGCTGCTCCTCCGTCCGCCATTTTGAATATTTAACCCGAAATCCCAGCCCAGAGGTACACACACACACATAAACGGGCGTGCGCGCGAACAAACGCGCCCGCGCGTGCGGGAGTGCGCGTGTGCCCCCCTCACACAAACACACACGCACGCACGCACACACACACACACACACTCTCTCTCTCTCTCTCTCTTACACTCACACACCTTGTATCTCGCCCTCGCACACTTGATAAACTTCCATTGTTAATTTAGCTTTAACGCTTTTACACACTTCAATCGGCGTCAAGAGTATCAGCACGTCGTTTTTATACTGAAATTCCGAGGCAGCATATTTAAATTTCATTTGAATCCTTGTAAAAAGGCTTTATTGCGTATTGGTTTTCGAGTAAACCTTTCATCCGTTGAGGTGGGTTTTGATTGCGTGTGATTTTGTTTTGTTATGTCAGACTGTTCGTAATGTTAGACTGATTTGTTTTTATTTGTTATGTTCGACCATGTTAGTCTGTTAAAAACTTTATAAGTCTAGCTATGCCATTGTCTGTTTTTGACATGGCATGTTTTGTGTTAATGGAACAAGGGTTGTCTCCCGTTTGATTTATAATCTTTTCTCACAAGAACCTTTTTTCCAGGTTTTGTATCATTGAAAGCAGATCCTGGGGGACCGTATGAGGGCTTTCCACAAAACCAACCCCACACGGAGGACAAGAGAGACACCTCTGAGTTTTGAATACATCAGGTTAAGGTGAGGAAAAAGTCCCTATTATTCCCACCTCCTCCTTTATTTAGTCTTTCATTATACTGTGAGTAAGTGCCCCGGTCATCACATTGTACTGTAATCCCATATTCATTCACTTGTGGTTAAGATTAAGTAACAGCATTGAGATTTTTATCTGTGAACCTCTTTCATTTCTCTCTGTCATCACTTTGCTTCCCTACAATTGTAGCAATAGAAATAGTGCCTACTATGTGGATTACTTCAAATTAAACAGATCTCTCCATTCCAAACACATGCCAGGATTACCCTCACTACAATGGGCAGCTTTGTTTTTTCCAAATCCTGCTCAAGATATATTCTGATACTTTTCGGTGAAGTATACATACTTATATACAGCACATATATACCCACTCTGTATGACTTCTTCCACTTTCTTTAGCTCTCTACAAGGATATAAATATTGCTGCCTGCTGTATCGGTCAGTAAACAAATAAAACCCTATACACGAGGTCAAACAGTGTTATCAAAATAGAGTCAGATTATTTTGGATCTCGTGAAACATGATTTTTTTTTTATATTGAGATACTTCGTTGACCCTGTAGTAACTTCCTGTCAATTCAATAGAGATATTTGAGCAACACTGCATCCTGTTGGTCACATAGGGGCATTACATCTATCTGTCTGTCTGTCTGGCTGTCCGTCTGTCCATCCGTCCATCTGTCCATCCGTCTGTCTGTCCCTGTGAACAGGAGACAATATTTGATTTTTAGTTGTAAATCCCCCCGCCTCCCGTCATATCATGTGGAGGTGTTATCGGCAGTGTGTGGGGTCAATGATTGGCCTTTTGGCAACACGTGACCCACTACTGTTGACTCATTACCTGGAAAAGTCAACCATACCTTGGAGATCTCTGTGAAGGTTAGGCGGGCTCTTGGTCTCAGGCAGGTGGCGTCACGCTTGGTTCTCCTTTTTAAAAAAAAATCTAATTACTTTGCTTTACATTGTTGGGAGCTATGACAAAAAAACAGCTGCTTAATTTCCAGGACCTATTTTTCATTCTGTCAGGTAGGCTCAGGTTTGCATTCTGTGTCATTTATGAAAACGGCCACCACGCCTTTGTTACATTGTCGCTGCTGTTAATGATTAATCACGTACATACCCGGAAGAGGAGTTTGAATGGTTTGAATATGAACATGTACGATGTTTTAATTAATCAAACTCCAAAGAGGCTTCATTGGATATTATGTGGGATACAACACTTTTGATTTTACGTCTTGAGATAAAAATAAGATCACAACTATGATTGGACGTGAACACGTTTCTTTCCAACTTTTCAGTTCTCGCCTGCTGTCAGAGTATAAAGGTGACCATTCCAGTGGAGCACTATGAAGTTGCAAGTGGGGGTGAAGTAAAGTTCACTTGTTATTTCACCCCAGCCAGACCGGAAATCAGTTTCATAGTCCTCAGATGGGAAGTAGCTCCTAAGGAGCCAGGCGATGCGATGGTGAGAGTGTAACTCTTGTAATGGTTGGCTAAGGCCAAAGCTGAACACATAAATAAATTATAAAGGACTATCACAAAGTGTAATATGACTGAGGGCAGGATTCCACCATTACTGTGAATGAGTGGATATGTGGATGATGTGTTGCTCTCTCACGCGCCAACAGGAACCAGTGGCCACGTACTACTACGAGAGACCAGTGGACATTGCGCCCCCTTATGAGGGAAGAGCCGTTTTAACTGTTGACGTTGCCCAACGAGAGAGTTCGCTCCTCCTAACCAAGGTGACTTCTGAGGATAACCGCACATACCAGTGTAGCGTCCTCATCCCCGACGATGACGAGGGAAACACAGCAGCGAGTACTTCCCTCATGGTCCTAGGTGAGCAGTTCACTCATGTCACTACTTGAGCATTAAAACCTTCGGATAGCGTTTGTCAGTACGGTAATTTCAGTAACACACCACCACCCTGAATGCTTTGAACAGAAATTACACTGAGATTTGCGTGTTATTCAAGAGAATCATTACTTATCCTGTTACTCACTCTGAAAGGCCAAAAACTGAAACCAGACACCGTTCCTGATTTGTCTCAGTCCCTACCACAGGCATGAACCATTACTCAGTGGGAATATCATTTCTTATCAATAGATGCTGGCCACATATCTTATATTTTTAGCTCCATTTAAAAATGTAGGTACTCCTCTTTGTTTGTAATGTGTAAGTGTGTCGTACTTATGTATTTCTCAACCGCAGACCCGCCCTCCAAGCCCATATGCAGCTTGCAAGGAACAGCAGAGTACTGGAATAACATCACCCTCACCTGTGTGTCTGAGAAAGGAATGCCAAAACCAACGTATGAGTGGAAGAGCTACAGCGTCCAAAACATCCCGAGGCCCTTTCCAGCCAAGACGACAGAGAGTATGTGTTCAGTTGCTGTCTGTGTAGTATCTTCATGCGTTCTCGTCTGTATGATATTCTCCTAATGCTCCAGAAAATGGAGCACTGTCCCTCGTCAACATTTCCATGGAGACGTCTGGGTTCTACGTATGCGTGTCAGCCAACCGAATGGGCTCTGCCAGCTGTAACTTCACCCTGGCTGTCATGCCCCGTGAGTGCTCACCACCATCAGCATGGTTTTCTTGCAAAGGCCGAACGAGGTTTGGTGTGAAATTGTTTGGCGCATCTTTGCCTTCTTCATTCCCCCCACAGAGAGCATGAACATTGGGTCTACTGCAGCCATCATTGGAGGCGTCCTGGCAGGCGTTCTGTGTTTGGGAATTATTATCTACTGTTGTTGCAAAAAGAACAAAAAAGATAAATATGTTGAGGGGTATGTACTGGATGCCACTGTACTCTTTCTCAAACAATAGTTGTTGCATGAAATAACAAAAGATCATGATTGACTGAATTTGGTATTGAATTTGTTTGTCTTTCTTTGTATTCTGTCTGTCTTTCAGGTCCCCAGAAGCAGTTGAGTTCCATGATGTAGAGACTGTAGAGGGCAAGGAACAAGTGTGGGATAAATCCAACCAGCCAACTGATGCACTCCATGACCAGGTCACCAAGCAAGAGGAGAGAGTTGATCATTATCCAAACCTTGGAAACAGAGAAATATCTGAGGGAAAGACTGAGGATGATCAACACAGCTACCAAGGGAGTAGAGGCAAACAGGATGGCAGGCACGGTGGCGGTCAGGATCGCGTAGATGATAACCCTGATCGTTACCACGGCAGTCGAGATCGTCTGGATGATCAGCGTGATCGCTATGGTGGAAGTCGAGATCGTCTAGATGATCGTCGTGATCGCTACGGTGGAAGTCGAGATCGTCTGGACGATCAGCGTGATCGCTACGGTGGAAGTCGAGATCGTCTGGACGATCGTCGCGATCGATACGGTGGAAGTCGCGAACACCTTGAAGACCACCGCGATCGCTATAGTGGCAGTCGGGAACGACTCGACGATCATCGCAACCGACTTGAGGACCATCGAGAGCGTTATGGTGGAAGTCGGGATCGTCTGGACGACAGGCGAGGTGGTCACGGGGGGAGTCGAGATCGTTTGGACAACTACCATGATGACAGTCATTACAGAAACTAAAGCAAATAACCTCGCTTGTAACGAAACGATGCACTCACGTGCCAGTAACCCAACTAGTGAGAAACTTTTTCCAAACATTGACCAGCAGTGGGCGTGAGTTAATATTTAAGCAGGCCTGTAGTGGCTGTGATGGAAGGGGTCAGCATGCCATGTGACCCTAGACGAGTATGAGGACGGTTGAGGTGAAAAGGGTTGAACATTGTCATCTCTCAAATCTAACATTGAATTAATGATACAAGCTCCGCCTGTAAAACATAGAATGAGGTCAAAACATTAGAAACAGTTATACATTTTAACACACTCCAATATGCCGACATGAAATCCAGTCTGCACTCCGGCACTGGTTTGATTGTGGGACAGCTCGGTTGTAAACATCTCAGCTGTTAACTGTTAAACATTGTACTTCAAAAAAAGGACAAAAAGACACTTTTGCATTTACTAATTGATTATTTTGTATTTTTGTTGATACTTGAATTTGAATTTTGTTGAAATAAGATTTTTTTTCCGTTGTTTTGTGAATTGTGATGGAACAAATTACACTTAAATGTTGTGATAAGTTGGACAACGGTCGTCCAAAACTTGTGCCTGAATAGAAAAATTCAGAAATTATGCCATTTGAAGATATGTGATGTTTTTGTTCAGAATCCATGAGTCTATGTTATCTACTGTAGTTACTATTTCATATTATTTTTAATTGTGGTGGCACAGGTTCTACGCTGGTGTGTGCAGGCTACCAATCCGTCGAGTTTACTACTATTTTCTTCACGCGGGAAAATGAAACTTGGAGGAAAACAAGAAAATAAACAGCAACCCTTAAAATTCCAGCGTACCGTTATCTGACCCGATTTTATCAACAAAGTGCTCCTCCACCCTCCACACACACACACACACACACACACACACACACACACACACACACACACTAACCAGGCGTCTCTGTCCAAGTGTAACTTATTACGGAACACTGTGCTGACTGGACAAACACTGATTTCGGCATTTGTTCGGTCCCCTCACCTCTCCGGCTCTGGAGCCCGCCGGTTCTGTTCTGGCCCGGTCCGGCGGAATTTGCGACTGTGGGGCCGTGGTGCGTTCAGGACCCTCCCCCGGAGGAGGTGGTACGGTCCCGCTAGTCGCAGGCTGAGCCGGGACGTCTGCGCCAGCAGCCCGCGGCACTCGGCGGAAAATGGGAGTGAGCACCATGCGGAGGAGTCGCGCTTTACTTTAAAACGACCAGGAAGATGAAACTTTACCCGCTGGCCATGTTCTTCGGAGCAATGGGTGAGTTTGCCGCCCTTTTCCCGCTAAAATTTTGTTTTTCTGCCACAACGGCGCAACAGGTTGATCTCCTCAGGCGGAGCGTCCCTTGCGCCAAAACGTTTTCCTGTTCCTATATTTCCACATACTTTTCCCAGGTTACTCTTTTATTCGATGATCTGAAATGCTCTACGTGTGCTGCTTTGAACCTGATCCTTTGTACCTTATATAATAATTCCTCTTAATATTGGGTCAGCCCATTTTTGATTAAGTCTGTAACATATTATGCTGAGCAGCAGAGCCCTGATAATCACCCTGCAGGGCTTTTACCCTCTGTGGCAGTCACATACTTTTAATAATGATTTATTGTGCTTCAAATCCCCTCATTTCATTCCTGTACGAGGTGGGAGTCCTAGTTTTACACTCACAAACCTTTTGTGTGATTACAGTCATACCTCCTCATATAATGGCCCATCAAATGTAGCGACGGCTCATTCTGATTAATTCCTACTCGCCCCAGTCGACGAGGAGGAATTTGTGACTAAGTTAAGACAGGAAATGCAACAGCTTTGCACAGGAAAGTGTTGGACGGTGTTCAGGAAACATGGGACAGTGGACAGGAGACCAGGGACAGGGAACAGAATAGTAGCACAAGAGTAACTAAGCTGTTTCAAGGGAAGCAGGCCAGCGGGTGAAGGGCAGTCGATGCGAAGGCCGTAACTCCTCATTAGCCTACAGTGAGTCACACCTGAGGAAACACAAGGGGAAAACCTGTAAACAATAGTTACGGGACACAGCGAGGTGACGATAGCCATACCTACAAGATGTGTGTTTACGTGCATTGGGGTGTGTGTGCACATTGAGTGTTAGCACTTCATCCAAAGATCCACTAAAGATCCACCCGTCCAATTCATCATGTAACGGTTTGGTTTAAACCTCTCGCAGTTAATTGGTCTATTCACATCCAGCTGGACTTGACCACATCTTCTCATTGGTTATATGTGTATGTGTGTGTGAGAGAGAGAGAGAGAGAAAGGGAGGTGTCCACCTCCCCCTCCTCAACTGGGACAGGGGGAGATTTTCAGCCCTGGCCTAACAATGGACTGGTCCATGAAAAAAGAAACAAAGAGAAGACCAGAGCTGGTGTGTGGGAGGAATTTTGGCATTCGGGCCGCCCGGATAATACTCAGCAAAAATAATTAGGACGACCCATCAGCATCACTGTTCTCTGCTCCGTCAACATCAGACCTCTCAGAAGGGGACACTTATTGTATGTCGGTCATTTCAGAGCTGAGATGAAATTTATGATTGATTTATTGCCACTGACTTGATGTTGTTTCTGCTATTTGAAATTTAAGAACCAAAGACCTACAGATCACTTCATTCAAACATACTGTATATAGCCTACTCACCATTGAGCAGATGCTTTTATTCCCTGTGCTGCAACCCACACACAGACTCAGAGAAAAATAAGTAGACGAGCTGAATTGGAATCCTTGACCTCTCTCTTGTGAGGTGCAAGTGCTAAACAGTGAGTCATCACTTGTGAAACACTCACAGTCAAAGTAAATTCTCTTGCGATGCTTTCACATCTAAAATCTGACTTGTGATGCAGTTTCCGTGGCCCTCAGCAGAGAGACACTGAAGGAAACTCGCGTTTAGATGATGCGATAGCATGTCAGTCGGGGAGAGGTGGGCCAATTGGGTTTGCTTTTGTTTGAGGTTCCTGTCTTGGGGGAAATATTTAGAGTGAATTCCTGCCCCACCCAGACCTAATATGAGCAGTTACTCGGCAGAGAGCGGCCTGGCTGCTCGTTCCCCCGTGTGATGATAA
>OMPJ01009011.1:0-37221 GCA_900312935.1 Carapus acus | reverse complement strand
GGGCCTCCCCCAGCCCCCTGCCACACGCACCCACCAACACCGTGGAATTTAACCCCCCTGACCCTCACCCTGAGCAAGAGAGGAACCTCTTTATCCCCCATGTTCTGGATCTTGTTTTGGTTTTAGACACATCTCAGCCAATCCCTCTGTCAGAGTTAGTCTGCTTCCTCATTCCCTCCCAAACTGATAAACATTCCTTTTTGGAAGACATCGGGTTTGAAGAAACACAAGGTGCCCAGCTACATCAGGTTTCCATGCTAATGATCGATGCTTTTTCCCTCCGACACCAGGAATGTATATCATGCACTGACAAGCTGCCGCTGTTCTTTTCGTCCCTCTGCGTGTGTCAGTCTGTGTGAGCGACGGCGTGCACGTCACAGTTGGGCAGAGGCAGCGACGGGCCATGCTCTTCCAGTCCGTGGTCCTCCCGTGCAAGTACCACACCACCTCCACGCAGGTCCCAGTGGTACAGTGGTGGTACAAGTCTTACTGCCGCGACCGCACTCGAGAGTCCTTCACCCTGGGCATCACCTCCGCCTCCTCCAGCGCCGACTCCCTGGTGGAGTGCTCGGACAGCGGCCGCACGGTTCACATCGTGGCCTCCGCTCAGGGATCGTCCCTGACTCTGGCCGAGCGCTACAAAGGCCGAGACATCACCATCAACGGTAACGCCATAGCTCTCATTCTCTATCGGGTTATTGTGAAGCAGGGGAGAAGGTTTTCATGTCAGTGACCCACCAATCTGCAGGCAATGAGTGCTGCCCGGGCTGTAGATTTCCTGTTCTTTAAATAGTCCTCTTTTGTCTTTGTGTCACAATAGAGGGGCCACCGCAGACCCCAACACTGCCCCCCGTATTCATCTTACTTTGTGCTTCCTTTATCAAGACAAACAGATGGCTCTGTCTGAGCCGCAGCGTTATCAGTCTCAACAATGTAGTTGTCAATAGGTAGAGCTTTAAAGGGTTTGAATGTGTTTGGCACCAGTGTAGCCACCGCCAGCAGAGGACCTTTCACTTTGTCCTTGTCTACTGGACGGAGCCGTGCATGCTCAAGTGCTTGTTGAATCAAATGAAATCGCTGAATCAAAAGAAATCCCAGAAGTTGCTATACGATATGCATCACAACACAATCATCAAGGTGCTTTTTTCTTACCTAGTATATCATTTACTTCCCAGATGCAGACTTGCGGATCGGGAAGCTGGAGTGGGGCGACAGTGGAGTTTACTACTGCAAAGTCGTCATCGCAAACGACCTGGAGGGGAAAAACGAGGCCCATATGGAGTTACTCGTACTCGGTATGCTCAAGCTTCACTCATATCAAAAGTATAGAGGCTCAGAGGAAATAATCGGAGTGTCTGTAACCCATTTGGCTCCATAATGATGAATTGAGGAGATGTTTGTTTGTTTGCTTACGTGAGATCAGTGGCGGTTGGTTTTATTGTTCCGAAAGCTATTTAGAAGTGGCCTTTTGTAGCCCGCATTCCAAAGTGTACATGCTAGTGCCCCCATGGAGACGACCAATAGCGTTTGCCTCTTCACGTGGTGCTGATCCTTTGTGACAGACCTCATTGTGTAGTCCAGCTTACACTCCATGCGTCTGACATGCGGTTGGACTGTATTTTTCATTCAGAAATTTGTGTACCAATTTAAAGATTAATGGGATTGTACATCCGAACACCCAGACATGTGTGTGTTGGTGTGTGTGGTCTTTGCTCGTTGGGGACTATTTGCAGCTGATTAATGACTGCCCGTGGCTCCCCAATCCACAGTAAGGCAGCCACTGTATTGTCGTGAACTGTCTAGTGTTTTACTATATACTGTCAATGGGGTGTCAAGAGGTCTCAGTGGAGGACAGTGGTGAGGCTATTGTTGTCTAAAAGGCAAGCCCCTCCTCGAGCTGTTTCCATGGCAACATGCTTCTTCTGCTGAGTCTGGTGCATGTCAAGGGTCATTGGTCATTGGTAGACTTGTGGAGTGGAGAGGAGACACAAAGAAAAGATGGAACTTTCTTGAAAAGGTGGTGCCAAAACAGCATGACATCATCCAAAGTAATGCTTAGTAAAATGTCGAGGGTTTTGTATTTTCCAGTCTGTCCTATTCAGTCCGACCATAACCTGACCGGCCCTCAGGACAGGAGAACAGTTGAGTTGCATTCTTGGTCCAATAGGAAGAACAGGCTGCCGAGTCACCTTAAATGTATTTGGGGTTTACGCTCCCTGGTTGCCCTTTACAGGAATTGAAGAATTGCCTCATTTTCTAACCCCATGCCCTCACGGTGAAATATTTCTTCGAGTTTCGCTCCCCTTTGTTTCCAAACCTTATCACTCTCTCACACTCCCTCTCTCATTTATTGTCCTCCCTCACATCACTCACTGCCTCCCTCTTGCTGAGGGCTGCATAGCTCTCCGGTTCTCTCAGGTTACTTCCCAGGGTTGCTGAACTCGCTGGCATGTAGATGAGTGTTACAGCGTAACAAGATTACTTTTTTCATGACAGGGAGAGGTATGCTGGTTTCTCCATAGTAACTGCTTAATCAGCACACAGAGAAACCTGCCTGCCTGCTGTGGAGTACAGTCGATCCCTGTACTCAGACAGATCACCCACTCACTGCTTATTACTATAATCATAGCCGTCTAACACCTCACATAAACACATAATAAGCACAGTTCTTACCGAGCAGCTATATATACAATTCACATTTTTGACCCAGTTATGTTTGTTTGCCATCCTAATATTTTGGTTTTGGAAGTGAGGAAACTGAGAGACAGACAGAGAGGCATTGTTTCACAACAGTAGAACTTCATGGACGAGACCCTGTAGACCTCACAGTAAATTGGTTGTCTACAAATGATGGATGCCCCAGTTTCCAAGGCCTGGCTTTCATGCGCTCACATTGCGATATGCATTCTCACGCTTCCCAACCCGCCAAATTGGATCCATGCGTTGGAGTATATTTGCATGTGGCATTTGCATGCGCACATACCTGCAAACGCATGCATCCCACGCTTCATGCCTTCACAGTCATGCTTGATGTGCAGCCTGCCGACATCCCCACTAAGATTAGATTGAGCACGAAGGAAGTTTCGCTTTTGAACTCTGAACATTCACATAAGTATGAATAATTCTACCAATATTTACAATACCTGCCATGTCTAAATCATCAATGATCAAACTCGTCAGAAAATGTGTTTCATCATTCCTAAGAGCATTAAATGTTAATGTTATTGCAGTGTGTTTCGATGACGTGAGGACAGTGTAGTCAGTCGATAGTTCCCAGGTTTTCTACCTTGCTCACGCTTTTCCCCCTGCTTCACGCTGCCTCTGCCAGGCCTCACCTGTGCTTTCCATCTCTCTGCAGGTAGGACGGGTGAGCCCGACGATCTCCTACCTGAGTTTGATGTGGAGATTATGGCAGGTACACCAATCTCTCTTGCACTATGGTCTTATTGGCTGCCATCTACCATCCTACTTGATTCCCCCCTAATGTTTTATTTACTCTATAAAACCTAAATTCTCAGACTAACTAATGCACTTGGTTGCCAGCATAGCTATTATAAATTCTTCCCTAGACTGTTGCAGGACGTGATACATGATTCTAGAGGGTTAACAATCTTTCTTTTTTTACGCAAGCACGGGTCAGATTCACGTGATCATTTCATCACATGACTCCCCAGCGGATAGAGCCAGCCCCTCGCCCTTGTCTTTATTAAATGCACCTGTCTCAGCTAATCTGGGGTAGACAGACAAGGGAGAGACTGAAAATATGCAGAGCTGCAGCTCATCCAGGCAGCACATAATCTAGTCAGAAAGATCCTAAGCAAAGTGCCGGTGCTTTCATAAAAATGTTGAAGGTCAAGTTGTAAGGGCATCTGACCCAACAAGAATACATTTTTCACAATCCTTTGTTGTAGTTGAACTTGTGGGGTTGGACTCTTGTTTGTGGCTTTGCTTGTGAGGATGTTTACATGTTGGGCGTGAGGGGGTTGGAAAAGGGTGAACTTGTACACGCCCTAAGGAAGTGGATTGTTAGGGCTTGGTTGCTTTGGAGATTTCACACTGGATAAGAGTTTGGTGTCCCTAGAGTTGTCTTGAAAGTTCCAATCAGGGGTACACCTCATTTGAAGGACAGGTTGACAGAGGGACAGAGAGCCAGAAAGCGATTCAGAGAGGGTGAAGCCGTTTCTGAGCCATGATGGCATGCAGAGCTGTTCTGTTTGTTTCATGGACAACTTTGATAAAGTCCTTAAGACTTGTTTCCCTGCCAAGATGAGAGGACAAATCCTCCTGAGTATTAGTCCCTCTGCCCGTCTGTTCCAGAATGGGTGTTTGTGGCCTGCGTGATCGGGGGCAGCGTCTTGTTCCTGCTCCTGATGGGCATCTGCTGGTGCCAGTGTTGCCCTCATTCCTGTTGCTGCTACGTCCGCTGTTGCTGTTGTCCGGAAACCTGCTGCTGCCCTCGACACTGTAAGTTCCTCACTAGTGCTAATCCATTGCACCACCAGAGGGTCAACCTCAGGTGTTTGACAGTGCCCCTCTCTCCTCACGCCGCAGTGTACGAAGCAGGGAAGAGGGTGAAGACGGCACAGTCCACTCCGGTTCCCGTGTATCCCTACTACATCCCCGGAGTCCCAGCCGCCATGGTCCCTCTGGCTCCTGCAACCCACATAGACCAGAAGGTCAGCGCTCTCCCTTCGGTGGAGACCAACCTGGCTGGAGGTAAGTGACCGAGAACAAAACACGAAGCATTCCTCAGAGCCATGTCGACTAAACCTCATTCCGTGTGTACTCCCTCGCTCTCCGCTCTGTCTCTAACAATGTAACACAACATCACACCGTAAGAACTGACAGAAATGTCCACTACATGCTTGCCTCTGTCTGTATGTTTGTGTGTGAACTCTGCACATTTTCAGCATTTCTGCGTTTAGGGTGTTTTGGTGAACATTCTGTATCTGTGTGTCTTTGCATGATTACGTTCCCCGTGTACGTGTGTGTCCAAATCCACAGTTCGCAGTGGTTATCGACTGAAAGCCAGTCAAAGCGAGGACTCAATGAAAGTTCTGTACTACATAGAGAAGGAGCTGGCTCAGTTTCCCTCAGCCAAGATGGCCGCACTCCAACGTAAGCCTGCACAGATTAGGCATGTCTGTCTAATCTGTGCAGCTGTGTGACAGGTGTTTGTGTTTGTGTTTGTCTGTGTATGTGTCCGTAGTTTGTGTTAATAATTCCGACCATCTCCATGTTAACCCTGCATTCTCTGTCTTGCATTCTTCCATGGAAAATGCAAGACTTTTATGTCCTGTTCATTCACATGCTATTTCTTACTCTTTCCAATGATCAGCACACTATCCGCTGAAAATAAAGGTGCACACTGAATTAATTCCTTGAAGTTTGTCCCTGGCTACACTGGTTAGAAACGCTGTAAACAATTCTTACTCTGGATGGTAGCCTCCTAAAACCATAGTTTAAGCTGATGATCATGTTATTGACATCTCTAAACGGTCTCTACACTTAATCTTTAACAGCTACACAGGTTTTGAAGCAAAATCACATTTAGCCAAGAGGAACCTGTCACTGCCCTGTGAAAGTCACACGTTGCTGAATGTAAACATTACAGGTCCAAGACCTTTTTTAGATGGGTGCATATTTTTCAGGACAATCTGTGGGTTTAGGGATGATCCCTAGCCACAACAGCCTCAGGTATTTTTGATAATGTCTTGAAGAATGAAACATCACAGTCATATGTCTGTCTCAACAGCCACTAGCATGTCAGAGCTGAGCTCCCTGCATGAGGGAGGAAATACTGATTTCAGACACACCTATCAGACAGTCCAGATGAAGGCGCTGCCCCCCATTGCAGACGACCTCGATGACCTGTCTGTGCTGAGAGCGGCTCATCTGACCAAGAGCAGGAGGCACAGACGAGAGAGAGTCAGCCACTCTGACGACGAACTGGACAGCCGGTACAAGCTGTTTTCCATCTTTATAGCATTATTCATTGATTTAACAGAGGCATGTTGGAAATGACAGCTTGGCAAAAATGGCGAGTGAAAGTTGTCAATGACTTCAACAATTCTGGGTCCACAGTCAAAGCAGGGACGTCTTACTCACACATTTCTGTCCCACTTGACCGAGGTGACAGGAGTTGCAGAATGATAGTCAGTTGTCTCCTGCCGCCCCATACAGATGGAACCCTCGCTCGGAGCACCTTCAGAGGAAATCTCTCAGCAGACGAGGGCGAACCGGCTCCCTGGATGAGCTGGAGGAGTTTGCCCGCTCCTACGGTTCACGGGGTCGCCGGCCCGACGCTCGGCACCGTGACCCAGACCGCGATTATCACGACGGCAGCCCTTCCCGTCGTTTCTACGATGAGGATGATGGCTGGCGGCGCCGCAGCCCGTCGCCCTTAGTCCAGAAGAGGAGAGACACGTGGGACAGCGATCGCCCGCCTCGGCCACCCCACGCCAACTCAAAGCGGGGCAGAGGCTACGACGACACCCTCCTCAACAGTGTGTTAGAGAGCAAGGCGAGGGGGCGTGGGGGTGATAGAGGTGCCGGGAGGATGGATGAGGACAGTGACACTCCCTCAAAGGGCAGCTCCAGGGGGAAAGGGAGCGACAGCTACTACAGCAGGTCACCTAGCAACCGTCCAGAAGAGGATGACCCTTTACCTCCCTATTCCGAGCCCGAGTTAGAGCGGTACCGCAGGGGTGACGCTACTGCGGACCGTTACCGGGGAGTAGAACCTCACCAAACCACCACGCAGCGTTACAGGACCACAGACCCGTCCGCCAGACCTTTCTCTTACACCCGTCCACACCAGGATTTGTCCCAAACCTTACAGGGGGTCAGAGAAGAGCGGGACAGGAGCCGAAACCTGGTGAGTTACTTGTAGCAAGGAGAGGACCTTGAGGAGTCCTAATGTAAACTCTTTGAGGGGTTTACATTTGAAAAGGTCTTTGCATACACATTCCTACAACAATAAATGTGTGGTCTTACACTGAATTACATCAAAGATTATAAAAATATGGGTGTAATTGTACTTTGCGACTGACATTTGCTTTTCATCTCAGTCATTCATGTTCTTACCCACATCCCAATCATAAGCAACCCCCTCTTGCCCCGCCAAAACCTCTCTCATCCTCTCACCCCCGCCCCCACCCCTCCACTCATCACTAACAAAGCTCAAGCTGCATGATATCTGCAAACCAACACAAAGCTTTTGGCTCCGGCACCAGTCTGGACTCACTCCGCATGAGCTCTAATATGTGTCTCCTGGTGTATTTCCTTCCTTAACAGAACACTGCACTGAGCAGGGGCTCTCTGGTAGTGTGATGGTGCTGAGTCTCCATGCTGAGTCTCAGCCTGCACATGGCCGCCACTCATTCATTCATTTAACCGTCCCGTCGCCATGAGGGAGGTGCTAACTGTTTCACCAACGGCCACTTCCAGTCTCACCGCAGATAACGACCCATCACCACTAAGAACGCACAGGGCATTCTGTGCCATCTCGTCTCATCGTGTGTCGCTACCTGTGCACATTGCTTTCATGTGCATGGATAAGCATTGTGTATTTATGCATGTATACACATATTACATATGTGGTGTGTGCGACAATTCATTTTTGTTTTGTGTGTAAAGTGGAGGAGTCTTTCTTACACCAGTGCCAAGATGTTTTTGTTCTTTTGACACCAAGAATGGTCTGTGCACATCAGTGTTTTGTCATCTTGTCTTTCCCCAACGGCGTCAAAAATGCTGCAGCTCAGGTTTGCTTTGCGTTGTGAGATGTATTTGTACTGTACTTTGATTTTGATGAACACTGCAGGATTGAGTTGCACTGCTGAAGTATAAAGCCTGCAGATGAAATGATTATGGACACGGTGAGTTCCGACATTGTGCCACTGTGTGTGTGTGTGTGTGTTTGCATTGTTTTGACATGAGTTTTTTTTTTATAGAAAAAAAATAACAAAAAATTTCAATTACGGAATCCTGCATCTGTGTGGTTATTTTGCGCCTGATAAGGTGTGTGTACTTTGGAGTGTGTGTTTCTTATCACTTCTTATCAAACAATACACAGTTAAGTGAAGATTGCCAAGCGCCGTCATCTGTTGCACTGCATGTAACTAGCGGAATATGTATTTAGATGAATTTGAAGCACATACACACAACGTATATCTGTGTCCTACAAAAAGTCTACAACATTTAAACATATATATTTAAATATATATCGATTGGAGTGGCCTTTATTTGCTGCTTAGAAATATGACCTGTGAAAGTAAATCAATTACGACAAACCAAAAGGCCTGAGTATCGAGTTTACAATTTCTGATTAAATGTCAAAATCTTTCATCTTTAATAAACCGAAGAATCTCACCCAGGAACCAATAACAAACATCCCACAGAAAAAATTCCAGTTATAAAGTGGAACATACTTGTTCAGGATAGGAGAAGAAAAGCGAATGACGCATCCCCTCCACACACACACACACACACACACACACACTCTAAGGGAATTCAATTCCAGGAAGGAAGTGTGTGGGACGGTACTGTGAAGTTGTTGGTGAATTAATGCGGCAGTTTTTTGTCCCAAGACTTGGGGCGTACTTCAGCAAACTGAGAGCAGCACTTGAGCTGAGCCCAGACGGGCTTGTTTTGTGTTCACTCCAGAGCTCAGTGGGGTCTGTGTGCTCGATAAGGGATGCAAATATCCGCGCACAAAGAACTCTCAACACTGAGCGTGACTCATCCTGAAAGTGAACTTTAAGCTGAGGGTGTTTGTCCCGTCCAGCACACGAAAACCAACAAAGAACCTGGGTGGACGTACGCTGAACCTTAGTGTAAACTGCCCACATACAGTTTGAATCGGACATTCTACAAAAGGGGTCAGCAACCTCTTAGTAAGGGTGAACGAAGTTCTAAGGTTCAACATAGCCACAAAAAGCTCTGGTTCGCTTGCAGTAAAATAGCCCAGTTTGACTGAGAAAGCCAGGCCTTTCCACGTGGAGCCTGCACGTTTGCATGTCTCTGAGGGAATCCTCCCACTGCTCCAGTTTCAGAGTCCAGTAACAACCCTTTGAACCGAAAAGTCTTGTAAGGGTGAATCAGGCAGCAGGCGGCATTAACACATGTGACACATTTTCACAGTTGACAAAATGTCTTACTTCTTGCTTGATCTATATTTCTTAAGTTTCTAACTGGCCAACTTCTACAATGCTGTGTGGGATGAAGATCTTAGCCCCTTTACCAAAATACAGCCTACTGACCGTACTGATATTTGTAAGGTGAATTTTAGGAAGCTGAATCTGTCGCCATCTGTTCATCTTCTCTCACAAGTGAAGATTCAGTTTCCAGATCACCCAGAATTGCATTGAGTAGACTGTGTTTACCATGGCATGGCATGAATACAGAATAAACTGAACAATTCGGTTTAATGGCATGCAACTGCAGAGAAGATTAAATTGTTGCATTTGGAAAGTTGCCGGCAGGAACAGGTTTAATCCCTAAATCAACACTGGAGGGGCATCGGTAATTTCTGCTCTGTTGCCACGAAGAGGAGAGGGTTTGTGCGTGTGTGTGTGTGAGAGAGCCCGGAGGGCCTCTATCTGGGCTGCACCTGTCACCAGTGGGCGGGGCCTTTGGCGTCACGTGACCCAGAGCGGCGGTGGCGGGGGATGGGACTCACCTGCCTCTCGGAATCCCTGTGGGAAATCAGTCTGAAACGCGCTGTTCTCGTGGGCGACTGAAGGACTATGACCGCCTAAATTCAGGCAAGGATTATGCATGGTAGTGTCCTCGTGGCGAGTTTAAACCGCGATCGGCGATTTTGCCTGGAATTGGAGTCGCTAAGCGGATAAAAGGCGAGGAGTGAAGATTCGGCCATCAGAGTATCAACATGGCAGACATGATACTGATGGTGCTTCTGCTCGCCAACCTGCCTACAGGTGAGGCTTCTCAAGGCTTTCTGCGGAGAGTACACGTCGAGTACTCGAGCGGTATACACTAAATGATCACAATATAGTGTCCTTTATGGTCTACACAACAGAGCCTTCACTGAAACATGTCGATCGAGAGTTTCTCCTGTTAATTATCGACAAGTAAAGTAAACAGGACAAGGCCGCTCAAGGGTCACGTGACACCGCCTACACTTCTGTGTATTAGTTACTGTCTGTTTACTGTTTGTGTGCTATGGTTTATATAACTAACTGTTATTTTTTTCTCTCTCAATCGTCGTAATAATATTGTTAAACTACAGACTCTCCTTTTTGTTAAACTTCCACACGTGAGACGGTACACCAAATAGTGTGAATTATGGTAACTTATTGGTTTCACCTAAATGTTCCCTCATTTATGTAGCAGCGAATATATGTGCATGTTGGAGGTGAAATACTTTCACTAGTTGCAAACGTTGCCTATCTAGATTATCTAAATATCTTACTTTCACTGTCTTAAGCTCCTGTAAACAAAAAACAAGCACTTGGAATGTTTTTGTTCATGTCTACACTTGGTCTTTTTACTGAAAATGATTTTCTCAGTGAGTAAAGCACTGTCTGTCATCAGCCAACCCTCCTTCAATTCACGGCCGCCAGTGATTGGCAGGTATTTGCTCGTAATTGTTTAGAACGGTATGAGACCAATAGAAGACGTGCTCCTACCAGTTTTGCCAGATTCTTATTCCACATGAAAAAAAGCAAACACCGTACACAAACATACGTAATATTCCCTTTGTTCAAAGGTCATAGCCGTGCCTTAAAAGTATTCATCTCCCTTGACTAGAGCTGCTGTCCATCCAAGTGGTTGTTCCACAAACGGAGCGGCACACGACTCTCTTTGCTTCAGTGATCCTACGTTGTGATTACTCCACCTCAGCAAACCCCCAGGAGGTCCTCGTCACCTGGAGGTACAAATCTTTCTGCAAAGACCCTATTTTGGAGTACTACTCCACAGGTGAGAACACAGCAGCACTGTATTATGGCACATACCCGCATCAAGTTACTGTGAAGAATGGGGCGTAACAATAGTGGTCCACGTAATAACACATCTGAAATCTCCTTAACTGTGGAAAAACAGAAAAGCATTGCCTAGTTGAATGCAGTGAGTTTCCTTGTGAGGAAACCTTGTGTTTTATTTGACTTTTGAGACAAAATTACAATCAAATACAGACGCGCGCAACCCTTGTTAGGACCAAGCGGTGTTGGGGAACTGATTGAATGAAAAAGTACTTGTGATTTGTCTGATATGAACATCTTAAAACTCAGTAAAACATTGATACTGTCACTTGTGTCAAAGTAAAAAAGCGTACCGTCTGTTTGAAAAGGTTATCAGGCGGCCCTGCAGTTAGGTCAGGATCCAGCCAACGACTGCCAAGACCGCCAGCGCACCGTGCGCACTGTGATCCAGAAGAGGGGGACCAACGAGCCCATCCTGGGCGCAGATTACAGAGAGCGCAAAATCACCATCCAGAACAGTAAGATGCACGCTGACATTCAGGCTTTTCTGGCATGATGCGTCCCCTGAAGCCACCTCACAGTTGTAAACATATTTCTGGGTCAGCTGGCATAAAGGCGTAATGCTCACGTGTGTGTCACAGAGGCCGACCTGGTCATCAATGAGGTCATGTGGTGGGATAATGGCGTCTATTTCTGCTCCATTGATGCTCCCGGTGACACGACTGGAGATTCAGACCGCGAGGTCAAACTCATCGTGTACCGTAAGTGACCCCAGACATGTGGTGGTTGTTGCCCTCACTGTCCTGTTCATCTCCCTCAAGTTATAGGTGCCAAGAATTAGTGGGAGTAGATTGGTATTCTCTAATCGCCTCTCCCTCTGTTCCAGATTGGCTGACTGTTTTGCTCATCATCCTCGGCGGACTGCTGCTCATCATCCTGCTGTGTGTGTGCTGCTGCCAGTGCTGCCCACAGAAGTGTTGCTGCTATGTGCGCTGCCCGTGCTGCCCAAGGACGTGCTGCTGCCCAGAGAAAGGTCAGAGCTCAGTCCACGTTTCCACCACGTTCAAACCTCAGTATTTTAAGAAGTCGATCATTCTGCGCATCACCAACGCCCCAGTCCCAGCCGTGCTTTGATATCCATTCTCTCTGCTCTCAGCGGTGATGCAGCACAGGATGTTGAAAGATGCCCAAAAGGCAATGGCTCCATGGATGCATGGACAACCTATTTACGCCCCCATAAGCTCCAATGCCTCCTCTCAGGGCGTACCCATCTTATATTCAGGTGAGTGCCATAAGAAGCAGTACAAGTATGGCGTCTGGAGAATGTGGAGGATTTTTACAGACTCCTGTGCTGTGGTCATTCCAGGGTCCTACTCCGACCACCCTGTCAAACACAACTTTGCAATGGCCCCAATGCAACTATCCCCCCTGCCCCTGCAGCAGCATCTCCCACCTCCTCCTCCACCTCACCACTATTCCAACGGCAGTGCGCGTGGCAGCGTCCAAAGGAACCAACAAGTGTTGGACTACCTGGAGAACCAGGTCAGAGGGCTGGATCTCTCTGCACCCCCAATGGGACCGTCCCCTCTGCAGACCGCGCCGCTGTTGCAGTCCGTTCCGCCGCCCCAGCCACCACCTCCACTCGTGCCCTTCACACAAGGGCCCCCTAGCATGCTGTCAGCCCTCGATGAGATGGGGGTGAGAGGGGTTGAGAGAAGGGTGATCACCTTGCCCCCTATTGTCCAGCCTAGCCAGTCCTCACGGAGGGCACCGGGAAGCGGAGACCGAGCCCGGGGAGGGCCGAGGTTTTCCAGCCAGTCCAGCGGGAGCACCAACCGATCTGGAGGGGGTTACAGCCGTGGACACAGGGACGCCTCCCCGTCACGAAGGGGCATCTTGCGAGAAAATAGCGACGACTCCGAATGGGAGATCAGGCGAGGAGGAGGAGGAGGGCGGCCTCGTGAAGACTTCAGGAATGACAGGGGCAGCTCGGGAGGGAGGAGAGGAAGAGATGAGTCCAGGCCTCGGGCACGCAGTCGCGACAACATGCTGGAGGAGCTGCGGGGCAGAGTGGGACGGAGGGATCGGAGCTACTCGCCTCCAAGGCCTCGGAGGGGGTCGTGGAGCTCTGATGAGGACAGCAGGAGAGGAAGGATGGGCAAAGAGAAGGACTGGCTGGAGAAGCCCCCCAGCTACTCTGTGGAGGACCCCAGTGGACACAGTAACAGCAGGAGACACTACGACCAGTTTTCCGTAAGGCCCGCACACAACTTCTAACACCTTGTGCGTCAGCGTGGAATCTTGCCAACCATTACTTTGTTTCTGTGCTGTATTTTTCCCTTCTCTCCCTGCTTCTTTGTTGTCCCTTCATGAGAGGTTTACATTTCTCTGTCTTCCAACTGTCCCACTAACCCTTGCCTCTGTGTCATTTCTCTCTCTTAGGATAGAAGCTCCCGTAGCGGCAACACTGTAGTGATCTGAAGCATTTCTCTCTCTCTCTCTCTCTTGGCCGGTTTGAGGAAAGTTTTCTGGAAAGATGCGTGAAGACAGACAGCGTCCACTTTAATCCAGTTTCTGAGCACAAAGTTGTAGCTGTGAAATGTGGAAGGAAGTGCTGAATTCTAATTTCTGAGAGAGGACAAGATGTTCATTAGCACTTCATATCAAGGCAGTTATTCCCATGGATTGTTGTTCGATGATAATCAAATTCAATTTAATGTGGAAAATGTTGGTTAAACAGTTTTTTTATATGCTGGTCTTTTTGTTTTGCCTGTTTGCTGGTTTTATCCATTCAGGTGTTTGACATTTACAGATGTGAACTGTGCATTTCCGTTTTTTCACATTGCTGGTAGTAGGAATGATTGTGTCCTGCAGCTCAAGTGCAAATAACAAGCAGGCCTTTTGCTTACTTACTGCCAACTTTGGTAGTTTAACCATGGTCGATTATTTCCTAGAATAATATCTGTGAGAAGGATATTAGTGTATTCTGAGTTGTAGATAGAACATGTGATTCATTTTTATATTTTTTTCTGAATTGTTTGTTTTATAGTTGACATTTTTCAAGCATTTGTATACTGTAACCTCATCAGGCCTTAATATCAATGAAAAGGAACATTTTGATGGATGTTGACTTGATGGGATGAACACAACTGACTTTTCATAATCCTTGGACAAAATAATGGCAACTTCATCAACAAAACACGGAATAATTCCCAAGCATTTGCTCTGTTTTCATATAGTAACAAGAGGTCAGAGAATGTGTACACAGCAATTAAAACGTCTACATCAGCCGCTATAGTTGATTTTTTTTAGTTTTTCAATCTGAAACAAGGAGACTCGGGGACTAAAGCCCATCGTCTCCATACCTCCACTTCTCTGGGCCTCATGCCTGTTTTCACTTCTGGCTTTAATTTGTTTCAGACCTGCACAATGATTCAGCATTTTAGCAGCTATTTGAACAAACATGAGATGCAGCTTGTTTTTTAAACTGAAAACCATCCTTCTCTAACCACATTGAGCTGAACCATCAATGCTGTGTGCTTTGTATGATAAATTAATATGTTGTGAAATAATAGCATTGTGTTGTGTTTTGATGAGCAGTGGAACTTTGAGTGAAGTGACTATCACATGAGGTGAGATATGAGATGTAAGGATGAAATATAACAAGAAAGAGTTCTTAAATCTTGTGGACCTCCATCTGCCATCTGAATATTAATCATATGTATGCACTCACATATGTCCTATTTTTACCCTGACCTGTGTGACCTTCTTTTGGTAACCGTCTACTACATTGCCACACTTACTCTAAACTTGTCAAACGCTCACACATTTTATCACCTCGGTGCTGAAAGCCTGCAAGCACGGATTCTGACCAGCAGGGGGCGCAGTGTGCTATTCTTTCAATATTACACAGTCATTTACAAATAGCGCCGTCTGTCTCGGTGTCTTTAATCACACATAACTATCAGCCACGGCTTGTTTCTGTTACACGCTCAGATGGCGAAGACGAAGCGTTTCACTGTGTGCGTTATGTAATGAAAATGAGCCGATATCCAGATGCGGTGTGTGGGGGTTGGGTCTGCCCGCGGCGCGCCTCTGATTGGCGGCGGCGGGGAGAGAAACACGGGCAGCACAAGGAGACGCACACCAGACTGGAAAGTTACGCTGTCAATGTCAAAAACAGCCCCCAGGCTAGCTGATTGCATTCAATCCCACAACATCTGCCGAACGCTCCGCAGACGTGATTTATTTATTCAGCCAAGCTACTCCCATGACGGCCGCATCCTGAGTCAGCGCGGGAAGGAGCAGCGGGAAGCTTCGCATCACCTCCAGGTACAGCTAGCTAAGCCTTAGCTAGCAGCTAACAAGGCAGCAACGCAGATAGATGTCGCGTCGTAAAAGATTTATCAAATAAACCGCACTGTTCAACACTCAAATAAGGGGATTAACACCGCGTTAATTTGGCTTTCTCGGTACTGATGTGATTTGCGAGGTGCGCCCTGTTTTTACGTCATTATCGTTACAATCGCGTCGGTAAGTGCGGCACCTGTTGTCTGAGGAGATCCGGGCGAGGTGAGGCAAGTGGCCGCTTCTCCCCAGAACAACAAGCTGCTTGTTTACGGAGGAGCCAGCGTCCTCGGCGTCAACTTCTGTTACCTGAGCTATTTGTGGCGTTCCTAGGTCATCATTCCTGTTTTCCTCCAAGTGGAAGGTGACTGGTGTCAGCTGAGACAGCGAACTAATAACAGGGTTTATTTTCACTCAGCAACCACATACAGTACAGATTATGGATGCGTGTTTTAGTCATCTTAAATACCTACTGTCATCTAGCAAAATCAAGCAAAAGCCAACTTGGCCACATCAGCATGGTCCCCGTTTTAATCAATGTTATTTTGAGCATGCATAGTGTCTCATCTCCTGCTATTGTTCAATATATTACAGTTATCTTATCTGACATTATTGTTGTTTCTTGCTGGTTCCAAATTGGATCCAGATGCCAATCCAGTGTCTTTCCAAAGGCAATAAACCAACTCTAATAATGTCAAAATGTTTGCAGTTAGTGAAATGTTTAAGGAAACTGGGGAATGTTGTGTTGCCTATCTTTGCAGAAAGCATGAACTCCTATCCAGGAAAAGCTGCGCTGTCCCTGTGCAGACGTGCTGGGGCGGGAATGTGGCCCCTCGTCTTCACTCCAGGTCACCCTGCCGGAGCTCGGCTGACCCATCCCGCCTTCACCCAAGCTTTGCGAGTGTGCCACTCAGGGATGACCAGCAAACGCAGTGTCAGCACCAAAAAGCGAGGCTATGACATCACCAGAAATCCCCACCTCAACAAGGTGGGTCTGCTGTGCTGCACAACATCCCCTGTAATCAGCCGGAATTCACTGTGCTAGAGATAAAGTGACCCACTTTATCACTGAATGTGAAGAGTTGCCGTCTGTTCGTATCACAACTTAGTACAGCTGCAGAGGTGCGGGGGTTGTTTACCTTGGCAACATGACATTATGGCGTTTGCTATGGTGGTAGAACACAGGGAACCTCTTGTCAAAATATTCCCCTCGTAAGTTGTCGCTACGGGCCCAGACCAACTCTATATCTGGTTTTACGTTTCTGCACATCTTGCTGTACCCATAATCTTACCAGCTCTGCATTGGTGTTTCTATCAGAATAATTGTATTTTTATAAGGTCTATGGCTCAAATGGAGAAACTCTTCTTACCACTGTGGTGCCATATTTAGTGGAAAGAATTTCCGACATTCAGGGAGAGACTCATCGTTAAATTGTATTTTGTCCTGCACAAATTCAGGATAACCTCATCCTGTAGGGAGTTCATTACAAGACAGAAATGGAAATCTCACATTGGCTGTGTGTCTCCTACTTGCATTCATCAGGACATTGAGATAGATGGCGACAAGTTTTCGCTGAAATCGGTCACAGTTGTTTCCTGGTTTAGTGTCCACTCAGCTGTTCAGAAACCCAGAGTCAAGAGTTTTTTCTCAGTGACTTACTGCTCAGTGTCATTATTGTATAGGAGGCCAAGTTTATCTAGCAAAAATTTGCTTCATAATTTTCAGTTATTTCCTCATCCACATTACAATGTGAATTTTTGCTCAACATAGTCAGTGATCAGTAATTTGACCAATGATCAATCTATTTTTCTACTCGTTCATGCTGCAATATGTGGCTGCACTGTGTCTGCCCGGCCTCTTTGAATGACCTCTGGCAGACCTTTCTTTGTTGTAGGTCGTAACTTCAGTGCATGTCGCCCTATGTAGAGTACACAGTAGCCACAATATAACAGTCGCTGTTCTCTATGGCACTGCTCAGATTTCCAGGAACAAAGATAAGTGGGGGACTTTGCACGTCTGGGGAAGATACTAAAGAAAACCATGAATCCAATTTTGGGTCATCTTACATTCGGAATTAACAACATTTACAGTACTAAACAAATCGTGCTGCCCTCTGGTCCTCTACAACCCGGCATAGTTAAAGGAAGGTTAGCGCTTTCTTTTGCTTACTACACAAATTAAGAGGAAACAGATGGTGTGCAGGCAAAGGAGCGAACAGGGAAGTGCAACTGACAGAGGAGTAAATTCAGACTCCAACGCCATTGGACAGAATAAATAGATTAAACTGCTTACTCCCCTCCAATCACAATTTGGGAAGCTTGCCAATGGCAAGACAAGAATGGTAACACCAGCTACAACAACAGAACAGATGGTTGCAGGTTTACCAGATGAGCTACTTGGGCTCATAATGCTCACAGCCACCAGGTACCCAAATATTTGTATACACTTATGGTACATACACGCGTAAATCTGTCCAAAATGGGCAAACAAACGTAAACGAATGATCTCCGTAACCCAGCAGTGACTCATACACTTCCATGACTCGCACATGAGTCACTGAGATCCAGATTCCTTTGAAGCAAACCGTTTCCATGGATTTCCAACACCGCATAACTGCCTCTGCTCCACCCTTATAGGGAATGGCCTTCACCCTTGAGGAACGCCTCCAGCTTGGCATCCACGGTCTGCTGCCGCCTTGTTTCCTATCCCAGGATGTCCAAGTACTACGGGTCATGAAAAGCTACGAAACCCGCAGCAACCCTCTGGACAAGTGAGCAGACATGTGGAGAGTTTGTGTAACAGATGCGATCATTTGATTGATCATTCACTACATTGTGTGTTCAACGTTTGTGGCTTTGTTTGAAGGAATTGAAAGACGAGCACGGTCAGATTCCTCTCCTCACAAATGTAATGTAATCTGGTACGCCCTCTGAGTAAACGCTGCCTTTGTCAGTTGTGTGCCATGTGTTTGGTATTTCTTGAGACAGTAAAGTAACGTTCTGGGGTCATCTCTCTCCATGGTGATGCCCTGACATTGTAAGAAAAGCAGAAATTCAACACCATCCCACGGGATGAGCTGGTTTACCATGAAAGTAAAAACAGTAAAAAGTGTTGCAGAACTCTTGACTGAAGAGTGAAGATCCTCTCTTCTCAGGTACATCCTCCTGATGACACTCCAAGACCGAAACGAGAAGCTGTTCTACCGCCTGCTGACTTCCGACATTGAAGAATTCATGCCCATCGTTTACACTCCCACTGTTGGCCTGGCCTGTCAGCAGTACGGCTTGGCCTTCAGGAGACCGCGGTGAGACAAAGACACGCCCGCTCTCTTTTGTCGGCACTCTCTGCAAACAAGCACGGCGCCACCATTGACGCTGGTGTGTTATTGCATTTCCATCCCTGCTAGAGGACTTTTCATCACCATCCACGACCGAGGCCACATCGCCACCATGCTCAACTCCTGGCCTGAGGAGGACATAAAGGTACATGGAGATGCTCAGACAGACACACACTCTGATTGTATAGTTTTATGTGTTGTCTGGTCACAAGCGGTTACGTCTGTGCTCAGGCCATCGTGGTGACAGATGGGGAGCGTATCCTGGGCCTGGGAGACCTGGGCAGCTATGGGATGGGCATCCCGGTTGGCAAACTGGCGCTCTACACAGCCTGTGGTGGTGTTCGTCCCCAGCAGTGCCTCCCAGTGCTGCTGGATGTGGGAACTGACAACCAGGTATGACAGGGAGAGACTTTATCTGTGGAGGATTTTTTGGTTTCACCACAACAAAAGCCTCGCCAGAGCCCACTGGCATATTGCAAACTTTTTTTGTCATTACTGCACTAAATTGGCAGGCTTTTATTGGTGCTTGGTTTATTATTGTTGTTATTATTTATTTTATTTTATTTTATTTTATTTTATTTTATTTTATTTTATTTTATTTTATTTTATTATCGTTATTATTATCATTATTATTATTATTATTATTGTATTTTTTTCTCTCATCTGTCGCACTGGTTATGTATTAATTCTGTTGGACGTTAATCTGTTATTTTCATATTGTATGTATTTCTAACAGACGCTGCTGGATGATCCTTTGTACATCGGGCTGAAACACAAGAGGATCCGAGGAAAGGAGTACGATGACCTCATCGCCGAATTCATGCAGGCGGTAACGGACAAGTGAGTGTGAAAGGCACATCAAATAGAAATTGAGAAGGCCGAGTTCACGCCTGAGCTCACCCGGAGCGTGCTCACCCTCCACCCCGCAGGTACGGGATGAACTGCCTCATTCAGTTTGAGGATTTTGCCAATAGCAATGCCTTCCGGATCCTCAACAAATACAGAAATCGATACTGCACCTTCAATGACGACATCCAAGGTACAGGCCAACTGTCCGTGTGTGGATGTTGTGAAGTGATTGTGCGGTTGTGATTCCTGTCGCAGCTCAGCAGAGGGCAGCAGGCACATATTTCAAAGTCTATGAAGAGATTGTTAGAGATATAATCAGTCAAATCTTTGCCAACTCCATCCAGTCATTTCTAGGCCACTCTGGCCAATTCCAACTCTTACTAATCAGTATGTAGTCTGTTGGTCTCTGTTCTTATTTGTAGCTTCTGTCTCCAAAGACCTCTTTCCTCTGATTGTCAGGCACTGCTTCTGTAGCTGTTGCGGGAATCCTGGCTGCCCTGAGGATCACCAAGAACACACTCTTGGACCACACTGTTGTTTTCCAAGGAGCTGGGGAGGTGAGAGCCTCTGCTCCTACATAAGCATCTGTGTGTGACTACTCCTGTCTGTCTGGTTTCATGAGACATTCTTGGTTTTGTTAGGCCGCCCTGGGAATCGCACACTTACTCATGATGGCCATGGCCAAGGAAGGAGTTTCTAGGGAAGAGGCTGCCAAGCGCATCTGGATGGTGGACTCCAAAGGTCTCATTGTGAAGGTAATGTGCTGAGGGAATGTTAGCCTCACAGACTTGATCTTAAACATTTGTCATTTTCCATGACAGGGAAGAGGCCATCTGAACCACGAGAAGGAGGAGTTTGCCCATGAACATGCTCACCTGAAGACTCTAGAAGAGGTGGTGCAGACCCTCAAACCTACCGCCATTGTTGGTTAGTGTGTCAAATTTCCGTGATAAGAAATATCTGGCAGTCTGTAGCGGATACATTGCAGACAGACGGTCTACTGTCCATCAAGGTGACATCAAGATGAGGCGAAGAGTTTTTGGAGAACTTGTGATGGAGTTCTGCCGGTTTGTGCCCCTGTTAAGGTGTCGCTGCAATCGGAGGGGCTTTCACTGAGAAGATAATCAAAGACATGGCCGCATTCAACGAGAGGCCAATCATCTTTGCCCTCAGTAACCCCACCAGCAAGGCTGAGTGCACCGCCGAGCAGTGCTACCAGCTCACAGAGGTGAGACCACCACAACCTCAAGCCTTGACTTTGGTTGAAAGCCCAACTTCACTGTTCTGCAGGATTTTGTTTCAAACCTACTTCGCCACTCTTCCTCCCTCAGGGCCGCGGCATATTTGCCAGCGGAAGTCCCTTCGACAAGGTCACCCTGGCTGACGGGCGCACATTTTACCCCGGGCAGGGAAACAACGCCTACGTGTTCCCGGGTGTTGCGCTGGGCGTCATAGCCTGTGGAGTCCGACACATATCTGACGACGTTTTCCTCACCACAGCAGAGGTGCTCTCATCGGTTACACACACGTGCAAGGCTGAACTGGTCCCACAGGGCTTTAACAACGCCTCATTTTAGAATTACCATCATATCGTTCCATTTTGTGACCCCATTTCTGGAGGCCTATCCATCAAGGATTAAAAAGTGTTCTTCTGGACACGTTCTCAGAGGGGAAACTTGCTTGAGATTAAGTTGGAAGAACTGGTCTGAAATATCAGATGAGGGCTCCATAGTGTTCTTTGTTGCTATGGCTACTCAGTCAATCATCTACATTGTTACACATACTGCACCACATGTCACTCAGAGTTGACAAAGTAACCAAGCATTGGTGCCCAATAAGTCAACTATTGACTAATTGGTGATGAAATGTAAAGGATGCTCACTTGTGCCTTAAATCCACGCTCTATTTTTTATGATACTTGTAGGCAATAGCTGACATGGTCACAGAGGAACACCTGGCCGAGGGACGCCTGTATCCTCCTCTCAGCACAATAAGAGAGGTGTCTTTCAAGATAGCCGTGAAGGTAGGCAAACCTTAGCAGTTTCATATCAAGTGCTGAGCATCGCTCCTCATGCTGCGCCATCCCCTCATCAGCTGTGACACCTCTGTCGGTGTGATTCCCCCGCAGATCGTCAACTACGCGTACAAACACAACATCGCCTCCGTCTACCCTGAACCCAAGGACAAGGAGGCTTTCGTGCTGTCCCACATGTACAGCCCTAACTACGACTCCTTCACTCTGGACACATACAGCTGGCCGCAGGAGGCCATGACTGTCCAGGACGTGTGATGACTCCAGCCGGCCTCCCTAAAAATCAATTATGCTGCAGTGGAGCACAAACAATATCTGGTCGCCTAACACTTTCACCTTTTCATCTCCACCACGAATGCATGTCCACCCTCCTTTTAGTTTTGTACGTCCGTGTCATTTGAATGCACATCAATGAGGAAACCAAATTGTTAATCATGTGATAGATTTCTGAAATGCCAGACCGGAAAGATTCGGTCCAAACAGCATATCAGATACCATTTTCACACTCAGCACAGCTGATCTTCAGAGTCCATTGTGGTGGACTAGAGTTTTGAGGGATTAGTAGGAAACGTGCATGTGGGGTTCACACAACGCTCCCCTTTGTCTTGCCATCAGACAGAGAAGTCATCTAGAAGCAGGAGAACATGGATGAGTCATTGGCCATGATCTCACAGTGGACCCCCCTCCCCCGTGTGTGTGTGTCAGTCTCAAGTACATGACTTCACAGAGCACTAGACTGTCTTGACACTCCTTCTACTGGGGCCACGCTCTGCATACATGCCTGCAGCTCTCATGCCTGCTTCTCTCACACTCCATCCACCTCTTTGTCAGTGCACACAGGACTCACAAACACTCCGCACCCGTCCCCTACCTCTGCTCAACTGCAGCCCTGTTTCTACCAGTCACTGCCGCAGTGATCAGCAGTTCTTTACGCTCCGATGTCTTTGCCTTGATTGGGTGCAGTTGTGTCTCTTAAGCGTCGCGTTTCCGTTTAGATGACATTTGTACAAAAATCTAGACTTCCCCATTACTGATGCAAACATACAGAATCACTGGAAAGGTATTTGGCTGATAAATGCAAAGAATTGTTTTAAAAGGGAATGGAAATCTTTTTGAATAAAACCTCTACAAAATACTTTTGTCCTTTCAATATGTGGGTTGATCACAAATTTAGCGCTGTCACACTTGATGACCGTGAAAGCGATTGAAAATGAGATGCACAGGAGAACTTTTCAACTTTCTTTAGTTCCATCAACAACTTGAACCTTAACTTTTGACTTTTATCAAACTTAATAAGTGTCAGCGGTCGGTGGTTGTGTTAATGTGTTCTTTGCAACAAACTGGTCTTCACAGACAAGGGAAAGGAAAAATGACAATGATGTCAGCCTTTGGCATGAAAGAAATGAACAATAATAAGAACCTTTTCGTTGATCAGTAGGTCAGGAGAAGAGGCATCACAGAGCCGTGTGAGATGGACATCATGCTGACACAGTGATGAACACCATCATGCTATTTGCTCTGTTCAGCAAGGCCATCCCCACAACAATGGGGAATTGACATGTCCCATGAATAAGGTGTAGGGTCTACCTCAGACAACATCTCCCTCTACTCATTAAGCATTAAAGAAACCACTCCTCACTTTTGAATACACTTCATTCATTGACGAAGTTGACCACTTTCCCTCCATGGTCGATCTTTGGATCAGTTAATCATAACTTATTTATCTGAATGTAAAATCAGCACAATTTGTGTGTCACACTTGGCTTGTAAACAAACGCAGACCTCTACAAAGCCAGTGTCACGTGGCTGTGGGCAAGCAGCGTAGCTCTCTAACTGAGGGCTAGCAAACCCGTCAACGCAGACACGCCTGGTCGCAAGCGGGAGATAGCATCAGCGTCATTCCAATTGCTGAGAATGACTGACGGCACTGAATCGCATTGCAGTCAAAGTTTTTTTGAGGAACCCTCAAGTGACAGAACTGCTCTTAGCAGTCAGGGTTCATGAATACCTTGTAAACAGACATGCACAAGTAGACGACAAAGACATTGAAACAGATGGACGTTTTTAACAATCGCTGCGCCAGCGTCTTTGGCATGTACGAAAGAAAAGAAGTAGCAACGAGAGAGAAATAAATAGCTTTGTCAATGCTGTTCACAGGTAAACCAAAGTGGTTTGATTACAGGGTGTGTTTAAAGGGACAACATCTGAAGGCGGGACATTGCAATGTTTGAGGAGCTGCGGCCTAATTTGAATTCAAAGCTTGCATCTTATCATTGTCCTAATAAGGCGTCTTGCTCATCAGCTCACACTGATTAAGCATGTAAACAGTGGCCAACATCCACACACTCATAGTTGCCTAAACCACCGATTGTCAGTCATGTCTGTGCGTCCCGACTTCTGCTGGTGCTTCTCCTTTTCTGGACAAATGTAAGACAAGATCAAGTCTATCATGTTCTTAATGATGGCCGGAGGTGGATGAAGGGCATGTGGGAGGTGGTGGGCCAGAGTCATCTGCCAGGCGTCCACCAGGAGGACGTCCAGTCCCTTGAACATGGCCCTCAGCACCGTGTTGAGCTGCTGAGAGAACCAGTCGCTGTTGTACAGGCTCACTTCATGGTCCAGGGCCTGGAGGTTGGCCGAGCGGATCACAACAAGCGTCCCCGGCGCTCGGTCCAGAAGTCGCACGAGTGCTCGCCTGATGTGACGGAGGCGGCGGATGTAAATGTCGACTGGGAAAGTGCTGAAATGTGCCCAAATACTGATCATCACCACGGTGTCCCGGCCCCCCGGCACGCCGTCCAGCTCGTTGGAGATGTACCGCAGCTCGTTGGACGTGACAGTGGAGAAGCGGATGGGGGGCCCGTGGCAACGGTATCTCAACAGAATGTTATGGGTACTGTCCACAGCCATGTAGGGGCCCACGTTTTTAGGACTGTGCAGGTTGAACTCCTTCATATCTGGGAGAGGAATGAAGTACAAATGAAGCTTAGACAAACTTCAGGGTCCACACCAAAAGTCAGAGGGTGGGCATGCATGCCTGATTCACAACTGTTAATTCACAAGTGCGATGCGAATGTTTATCTTCGCGATACAGTTTGTTTGTACTCACCTGTCATAGCGGTGTTGAAGTACTCAAACCACTGTCTGACGGTGGAGTCCCCATACATGTTGACAACTTTGCCCTTCAAACACTGAGTGATGGCAGATGAGTCATTGAACCGACGCAGTGTGACGCCCCCTAGTGGCCTCCACAAACCCCCATAGTAATATCCCGATGGATTCACTTTCATGGGCTCCGGCTTTGTGCCGCTGCTGTCAGCCGCCGCTGCTTCTGGAAAACAGCAGATCAAATATAATCCGTCACTATCTGGGTCATGGAAGCCAAATTAATGTCGTCATTCAGGCAATGTGGATGTCGTAAGGTAAATGTAATACAGTACCTTTCTTCCGAGGTAGCACAATGATTTTGTCAGGTCCTGAAGCATGTACGCGAGCTTTTATCACTCCACTGCATAGAAGAAAAAAATGTTTATCAGAAACAGACAGAGTAATTCCCATATTGGCTGGTGTTAACTCCTTATTTGGGCATTGAACAGGTACAACAAGATCAGATCCATCCAGATTTCTATCTTTGTGGAGCACTGGGCGTGGCACAACGTGCCTGGAGACTCCGTGCCTTAGGAACACTGTGGGATCAAACCCATGTCTGAACATGCTGTGAGACTACAAATGAGTCAAATTACCAACCACCAAATTTAGGGGTCGTTTGCTGAACTCTGTGCTGGTTTGTAAGAACATGCGTTTTGTCTCAAAATGTGTGTTCATTCTCCAGATTTCACACCTCTGGAAGAGCAGAGCTTCTTCCTCTGTGATGAGATACTTGACGTAGCCCCCTTTGGCGTGGTTGATTCTTGTGTCACAGCTGAGCATTTTGGGCTTGTAGCAGTACCAGGGCTCGCCTGTGTGCGGGTCGGTGTAGTTGCACAGGGGCTGCTTGTCAGGAGGGAGGCACAGGTTACACAGGGTGGTCTCAGACAAGAAGCCTGAGCGGAACAGGCTTTTGAAAAAAACCCGGTCCGGACGCTCCTCCCTGAGCCGCTGCAGCACGGCCACGGCCTCGCTGGAGTGCACCAGGGTGATCTCAATCTGTGCGGGTCCGGGCCACAGCAGAGGGAACACAGCGGAATAGAATCCGTTCTTGTGATCCAGCACTTCCCCTGCTACGCCGGCTCCCAGCTCCGGAGAATGTAGCCGCGTCAGGAGGAAATCGCCACCGTAGCGTTTGGGGCGGCCGTGGTAGTCGTGCATCTGGACCAGGGCCTCCAACTGATCGCCCACGTGCCACTCTCTCCCTTCTTTGGTGGGAAGGATGACAAACAGGCTGTGGACGGGGTCGCTGGTCTGCTGCAGGGCAGGCGTTTTAGACGGCGGCGGGGGCCCGGGCCAGGAGATAGAATCCAGCAGGTAGCGCATCTCCAACTCTTCTTCGGGTGATGGTCTCTGGCCCACATGGCCACAGAAGGTGTGGTTGTGGTAGAAGGGCGGTGCTCTCTCAGAGATAAACACGGACTGGATCCGGCTCTGGAGCTTATACAGGGAGGACACGGTGCGGCAATTCAGGTTCTAGACAGAGAGGGACGTTACAGGATGATATAACAGGATGATATTCAGTCGTAGGGAGGATGAGATCTGATAAGGTGACAAGGGCGGGGCAAAGGTTGGTGAAAATCAACAAATACATTCCTATGGAAGATGCAGTGGAGACATTGGAAGACTTTTTGTCTTTGTTTACAGTACCATGTGTTTCATAACTTAACAGCCCTCCATGTGACGACCCTCCTTAAATAACTTGTTGTCGATTGCTATAAAAATCCATCTTGAGTCAGCGAACACCTCCGTAAGTTATGGTCCTTTCTTACCTCCAGGGTGTGGATGTCGCGCAGCAGGAAGATGAACGCGGCCAGTGCGATGAAGAGGAAGACAATGCCGTACTTGGACAGACTTCGACACATGGTGTCCTCTCTGTGTGACCCATGATCAGGCAATCGTTCTACGTCTGCGGCCGTCACTGTCGTGAACCAAAGCAAACAGGAGAGACTTAGCCGAGGCCTGAGTGAGTGTACAAACTGTCTTGACATGACCCGAGACAGTCCTGCTCTCTGACACGGCTGCCAAACCGCCGCACACAAAGCCGCTGGCCTTGTGGATCAGATGGTCTTGGTGTGTTTGGTTCCAGCAACACAACAACGCAGGACGGGACCAACAAAGGTACCACAACGCCCTCATTGTGTAGCGGACGAGACAGGACAGGGTAAGAGGTCTCATCCGACAACTTCAGGGATTACATGTGTTTATCTGCAGATTCACCGCGAGAGAAAACAGAGAGGACACGAGGGCTAACGGGGCATGGATGAGGGGCGGTGCCAGAGGTGAGCCGGGGGCGGAGCCACAGGCGAGCCAGGGGCCGAACCACAGGCGAGCCAGGCGCGTTGGAAGTTGGCTCACGACACAACAACAGATGATGTCATGTTATTATACATGACAAAGAAACTGAAAACGGAACATTCGTGAAAACAAAGTCCGACATGACTTATAAAGCAGCGCGACTTAACCATGACAAGGTCAACTGACGGGTTATTGGAATAAAGAAGAGGCTCCTTTGCAGAAACGAAAAATAAATTGTCCCCTGTGTCTGTATATCATCAACAATACACACAAGCAGGACAAAAGAATACACACAGAAGCGGTGCAACAACCACGGACACACACTCGGGAGTCAAATCGCGCACAAACAGAATCCTGCTGAAGAAGAATCGAGTCCTGCTGAAGAAGAATCGAGATGATCGCGATCCTACCAGGACGCAGAGCCGTGAGACGCGACCGGGCACATGGAGTGGAAGTTGTGGGGACTTGGCAGACGAGCGGGCGGGACAGCTGGAGACAGTCTGGAGAGGTGGGGGGGTGCGGGGTGTGGGCTGCGGGGACAGTGTCCAAAGCCAGGACACGCAAAACAGGTCTAGCATCACAGGACAAATACGGATGTCAAATATCATATAGAGTGACGTCAACGAGGGACTCCTCCCACCTAAGATGTTTTCTTAAGGACATCAGGTCCGCATTACGGTGCAAATACGTTAATTGATACTTATTTACTCATGCGCTTTTACTGAAATGAACACAAATTTCGCTCTCGATTGTTAAATATTGTGAGTACAATTATAACCTAATATGAAGTCCTTATGCAGATGACGAGGGTGCAGCAGAGACAAAAACCACAGCAACCGAGGAAGTGAACTTCAATAAACACCTGCAGCTGGTTCGCCAAGTCATTTCGCAGCGCCAGCGCGTATGCTCCTTCATCAATGTGATAAAACCGAGGATGCAAAACAAAAGGAATATGAGCGAGCCCGAGACAAGGATAACCACAAACCGCCATTTGAAGCTCCCACGCTCCCACACTCGTCCCTCATCCTCGCCGTGAGCGTGAGTCTGTGAGTGAGCACCCTGCCTCCAGCTGATGACTGACAGTTGCAATGACGCAAGGCCACAAAACAACGGAGGAGGAGGGGAAGGAGACGCGGTGTGACTTGGGCTGTTGTCCGTCCCACACACACGCACACGCACACACACACACGCACACATACACAGTGAGTGAGTTGCACATATATGTGCCAGCTGATCGGACCTACGGGTGCAGCTAAGCAGGTCGCAGTGATTCCAGAGTCCCCATGGAGGTGGTGAGGTAGCGGGCCGGGCTGCGGTCTGACGGGCCCCGGCAACGGCATCGGCGGCTCACCCGGCGTTGCTTAGCAGGACCAGAGTCCGGCAGCCATCGGCACCGCGCAGACTCTGTCCCGTCCCCTCCCTCTTCCCTACCCCCCAATCCACCGATCCATTCCCCGGACTAGATTACAGCGCTGTGATTGGTTAGAAGCTGTCATGTGACTTTGGATGTAAATTTAGACTGTTTTCTCACTTTCTCCTGCCCACGGATTACCAGCAACAGAGTCCCGGCGCAACATATGTTGAAAAATGTTTAATCGCACTATGTTTTTTTTAATATTTTTTTTTGAAGAGGTTGTCAGTTCTCGCTCTTCGCCTCCCTTTGTTGACACGGACACCGGGCGCCTCGCCGCTCGGGTCTGGGCTGGAACGTCCCTGGTGCTGCCCTCTTGTGGCCACAGAGTGAAAAACACAAAGGTCGAGGCTCAAAAGCGAATCGGCGGGATGAGCACACCGCATCATTTGCAGGAAACACCAAGAATGAGGACAGACAATAATCTCGAGTGATGATAGGTATTGTGACGACAACATGATGACTTGATCGTTGAATATCACCTCGCTGCTGCCCACTGGCACAAAGTACTGCAAATATATCTTAGAATGTTGTGTCATACTCGTTATCCTGACGCAAATTTGCCACGTGCTCCAACATGCTCGGGGCTGGTTCTCAATAATCTTAAATGTCTTGTTCTCACAATCTGTTGTAATAGATGGCCTGGAAAGTTGAAAGACAACACTTTGTCACGACCCCGCTCATGGGCCGTGACAAAAATAAAGAGCGATCCCGCGCCACATGGAAATTCAAAGATTTATTTACACAATATACCAAAAACAAACAAACAAGGTGTTGAACATGATTATCAAAGCCATGGTAAACTACACAGTGACGTCATAATATCACACATGCGGTGACATCATAATACTATGTGCCTGCGCGCACTGAGATGCTGCTGGGTACCTGCGCAATAAACGGTCTGAGTTGAGTCCCAGACGAGAAAGACATCGGAAGCCTATCTTTTTCTCCCGTGAATATTAGCCGATAAGAGGCATTTGCAGACCATTTCTGGTGACTGTGTACCGCGGAGACTGCTGCTGAGATGTCTAACGCTACAAAAGCAAACCAGGCCGACACCAAACAGAGTAAACTTGGTGCCGATGCATTACGCAGACCAAACGGCATAGCCAGGTATGAAAACAACCCATTCGGCGTAGTGAACGCTGAAATTTCAGGCGCCTGCTTTGACAAGGGAACACGCCAAAAGACCTTCAGTGAGTTAAACTTACACATACTGACAATGGAACATGCCAAAAGGCCTTCGGTGAGTTAAAGTTACACATACTAATGATGGAACTTGCCAGAGCCCTTCAGTGAGTCAAACTTACGCAGACTTGCATGACCGACCCGTTTAGTAGTCCTCCACGCGAGGGAGGTTGATGTTGCCTTGTTACAATGCTTGGGCGAATGCCGGACTCTGTTTGGCCGACATTGGTCACGTGAGCGATCATTTTCGTATAATGACCGCCCCACTGTCAATCACGGGCTGCTGTGAAATCCGAGCGCCACAGGCAAACCTCCTGTACTCATATCAATCCGCGCTTCCGCATGTAGTTGCGGTCTAGATTGTTTACATACCGTCGCCCACGTTACGCTTTTTCACAGAACAGACATGCACAATTTTAACATTAATTTCAACATATTTGGGAAGTGTTAAACTTTCGATGCGTGGATAAGTATGATACGTGTGCTTCAAGCCGCGTCGGTGGAAATGACAGAAGCTTTAACTTCAAAGTTCCCAAAGATGTCCCATTCGCCTTTTCCAACTCTACCTTTAATGGAAATATTGAGTTTAATATCTGTATCCGAGACGAGATCACAAAAAAACACTTCTGTTTTTCAATTTTCGTTTCAAAACGAAAACCACTTCTGTTTTTCGGTTTTCGTTTTGGAAACAGAAGTGTTGGTATCTAAACGGAAGTGTTCTTTTTTTTTTTTTTCTACACAGTGCAAAAAAAAGGGAACAAAGTGAAAAACAGAAGTGGTTTTTTTTTGTTTTCTCGTTTCCGTTTTTCAAACGGAAATCGAAAGAACGAATCATACACGGATTGTGAAGCCTTAGCCGAGAAAGCACTATTTTCTTGCGCGTACAAAAGTAGCCTACACTATTGCAGAAAAATAAAAGCAGCCTTGTTGTGGACCATTTCTGTCAACTATCTCATTTCTTGATGTTTTAAGCCATGTAACAAAAGGGATAATGTTCTTGTTGGTCATTGTTTGATAATCACTTTGAGGTGTCACTTATTAGCACCTCTATGCAATTATCAGCCAACAATGACCTCTTGACGCGTCCATCATCCCTTACTCTACCTCCTCTCCAGCACCTCCACTTCATGATGCTCCGCCCTCCTTAATTGGTCCTTGGTGCATCTATCTAAAAAAACTCCTCCAATGGAGCTTCAACAAAATCCATAATGTCCGCCATCATGCACCAAACCAAAGACTTTATCCAACAACCCAACACAAAAAGACACAAGCAAAAGCCAGCACAGTGCCAACAATCACCAAGAGCGCACAATCCCCTCTCCTACCTGCCTAACCATTAACATACCCAAATCCTCTCGCGGCGGGTACTGAAGCACCAAATACTGCTGGTATGGAAAATCGACCAATTAATGCCAACTCTCCCAAAACCTCAGCCGTGTTCCCTAGTAATCACTCTAACCACGTAAGCTGTAGCATTCGTGAAAACAACAAACCCGACGCACCCAAAGAGGGTAACGCCGCCAAAGCCACCAAGGGGATTGCATCCAAACTTCAGCACCAGCCGACCTTCACCAGTGCCCCAGCACCACGCACAAACAAGAATAACCAACTATAACCCACAAACTTATCACACACTGAACCACTCCGGCCGAGTGCACCATTCACAAACACTTACTGGTGGAGTACCTGGATGCACACACCAGGACCAAATCTACCAATTAGCAAAACAAGGAGACAAATGTGGTTCACTTCTCAATCACTACCCTACAGTCTTTCTTAACAAAAATATGGAGCGGGTCAGCACAATTTGGTAATTTAAGGATTTATTTACATAAAATGACAAAAATAGCCATTAGCAAAATGAAACCAGGCCAGGCCCAAGCCAAAGGAAGAATTAACATGCTGCCATCAGGTGGAACAACAGCAAGCGACAACAGCAAGCGACAGCAGCAGCTCCCCAAAGAGGGAATGAGATTGGGCCTCTTAACCCTTTGGGAGCCTGGCCAGGTGTTTACAATGGGCAAACGAGGCGTCCGCCCAGAAGCAGCCTGCAACAAAGGACACACACACACACACACTGAGGAAACACACCAAGCAGGCCTTGCTAAGCAGGAGGCCGTCACGACGCATACTCGATATACACACAGCCGTTCCAGAGGACAATGTCAAGTCAATTCAGCTTAATTTGTATAGCACCAAATCATAACAGGAGTTATCTCAAGGCGCTTTTCAAAAGCATGTCCCCCATTAGCAACAGTAGCGAGGAAAGACTTCCATGAAAGGGAAGAAACCTGGGCACAATAAGGCACACGACAAAACTCTGGGGGAGAAGCCCAATTAATAACACGCAACAACACAGTTTTTGAGCTCACATCTCAGCTGAGTCTCTCCCATTTGCTTTTGGTCATGGCAGTGACAGCAGACGCAGAGAGATTGCCCAATCATGGGTCACAAAGAGAGGACACCGTGTGTCGAAGTCTGTGCAACTACCGCATCGTCTTCCTCTTCATGGCACTGGCCACGCTCATCCTCCTGCTGAGCGACGTCCGCAGCCTGGAGGTGAGAACCATCAGTCACTACTTTTTGACTGCAGATGGACTTTCATCGCAATCATGACAAAGCTGTTTGAGGAGGCCTGTCACACAGAGGATAGTTCAGCTTTGCAGCACATTGTACAGTCTACAGAGTTTACAAAGTTAACTGAAAGTGTTCTTCGCTGTTATATCTACCAAAGGCAGCTTCTTTGATGAATCAAAAGTTGAGAATACATTTTGGTCTCTTAAATGATTCCATGATTTCTTTCTGAACTTCAGTATTTTGATTGCTCTTTGCTCTCATTTCAGAGTACTTTAAGATATTTGCTGGGTTTAACGGCTCTAATCCTCCTCATGACTGAACATTATCCTGTTATCGACATCCCTCTCTGTCTAGAACCTGAATTACCGCACCGTGTTCACCCTTAACAAGCTCCAGAGCCGGATCCAGTCCGTGTTCATCTCCGAGAAAGCCCCACCCCTCTACTACAACCACACCTTCTGCGACCACCTGGGCCAGAGACCATCACCCGAAGAAGAGTTGGAGATGCGTGACCTGCTGAATTCTATCTCCTGGCCCGGGCCCCCGCCGCCGTCTAGAACGCCTGCCCTGCAGCAGACCAGCGACCCCGTCCACAGCCTGTTTGTCATCCTTCCCACCAAAAAAGGGAGAGAGTGGCACGTGGGCGACCAGTTGGAGGCCCTGGTCCAGATCAACGACTTCCACGGCCGCCCCAAACGCTGCGGTGGCGATTTCCTCCTGGCGCGGCTACATTCTCCGAAGCTGGGAGCCGGCGTAGCAGGGGAAGTGCTGGATCACAAGAACGGATCCTATTCCGCCGTGTTCCCCCTGCTGTGGCCCGGAACCGCGCAGATCGAGATCACCCTGGTGCACTCCAGCGAGGCCGTGGCCGTGTTGCAGCGGCTCAGGGAGGAGCGTCCGGACCGGATTTTTTTCAACAGCCTGTTCCGCTCAGGCTCCGTGTCTGAGACCACCCAGTGTAACCTGTGCCTCCCTCCTGACAAGCAGCCCCTGTGCAACTACACCGACCCGCACACAGGCGAGCCCTGGTACTGCTACAAGCCCAAAATGACTCAGCTGTGACACAAGAGTCAACCACGCCAAAGGGGGCTACATCCAGAATGTCATCACAAAGGAAGAAGCTCTGCTCTTCCAGAGGTGTGAAACCTGGAGAATGACCACACATTTTGAGACAAAACACATGTTCTTACAAACCAGCACAGAGTTTGGCAAATGTCTCCTTTGGTAGTTGTTGATCTGGACAATTATGTCAGGGGTTGGGAACCTATGGCTTGAGAGCCACACGTAGTTCTTTCAGCCTTATAATGTGGCTCTTTGTGGCTTGGGAAAATAAAAACTAAATACTGCCCTGCGTTCAGATGAAACTGAAACTGAGCTCATACAGCCCTGAATTGCGTACACTGCGCTTACTGCGTTACAGGACAGCTGCTGAGAGGCTTTGCTGCATGTGTGGGAGAAAGGTGAAAGCTTGCATTAGCACCCTCTCAACCTCCCACCGCTGATGACATCATATCTGATGTCAAAAAGCTTTTGCGTCTCCCTGTGCTTGCGTCACTTTGGGACGTGGGTCCGAATGGCTCCGTGGGGATAAAAGCTTCCCGACCCCTGATTTAGAGTATTACAGCGATGTGCAGACGTGGGTTTGACCCCAGGCTGCTCCTGAGGCACTGAGTCTCCAGGCACCTTGTGCCACGCCCAGTGCTCCACAAAGATAGAAATCTGAATGGACCAAAGCCAGAGCCAAGCCATCTTGTTATACTTGTTCAATGCCCAAATATAGATTTAACACCAACCAAGATGGAAAATACGCTATCACGTGTATATGATAGAAGTTTTTTTTCTTCTAGTGGAATTAACGTCAAAGTTCACGTACATGCCTCAGGACCTGACAGAATCGTTGTGCTACCTCAGGAGAAAGGTACTGTATTAGGCAGAGTGCCACGTGTATTGTGTGTGTGTGTGTGTTTTTTTTTCATTACAGCACCGACACTGCCTGAATGGCCACATTAATTTGGTTTCTATGACCCAGATAATGACGGATCGTATTTGATCTGCTGTATTTCAGATGGAGCGGCGGCTGACAGCAGCAGCACAAAGCCACAGCCCATGAAAGTGAATCCATCAGGATATTACTATGGGGGTTTGTGGAGGCCTCTAGGGGGCGTCACATTGCGTCTGTTCAGAAATTCATCCGCCATCAGTCAGTGTTTGAAGGGTAAAGTGGTCAACATGTACGGGGACTCCACCGTCAGACAGTGGTTTGAGTACTTGAACACGGCTATGCCAGGTGAGTCCAAACAAACTGTATCACACAGATAAACATTCGCATCTTACTCCAACTTTTGGTGTGGACCTGGAGGTTTGTTATTCATTCTTTATTCCTCTCCCAGATTTGAAGGAGTTCAACCTGCACAGTCCTGGAAGGGCCGGCCCCTACCTGGCCGTGGACAGCACCCAAAACATTCTGTTGAGATACCGTTGCCACGGCCCCCCCATCTACTACACCGCTATCATGGCCAGTGAGCTGCGCTACATCTCCAACGAGCTGGACGGCGTGCCGGGGGGCCGGGACACCGTGGTGATGATCAGTATTTGGGCACATTACAGCCCCTTTCCAGTGGACATTTACATCCGCCGCCTCCGTCACATCAGGCGAGCAATCGTGCGACTTCTGGACCGAGCGCCAGGGACGCTTGTTGTGATCCGCTCGGCCAACCTCCGGGCCCTGGACCATGAAGTGAGCCTAAACTTCAGCGACTGGTTCTCTCAGCAGCTCAACTCGGTGCTGAAGGCCATGTTCAAGGGACTGGACGTCCTCCTGGTGGACGCCTGGCAGATGACTCTGGCCCACCACCTCCCCCACGACATTCACCCTCCTCCAGCCATTATCAAGAACATGATAGACTTGGTCTTGTCTCACATTTGTCCAGAAAAGCAGAAGGACGGGCAGAAGTCGGGACGCTTATAAATGACAGTTGATGACAGGTTTAGGCAGCTGTGAGTGTGTGGATATTGGCCACTGTTTACATCACGTGTCCCCCTGAAGGCCCACGGGCCACAAGCGCTTGAGTGACTGTTCCAATATAAGTCTCCTTCATTTAAACAGGCATGGACAATCAAACTACACCTCCCATAACGCACGTGGATCATGTTACTGGTGAAGTGACGGCAGCTGGGCCCCGACCAGATACACACTTTATAAAATGTCAGTGGGGGAACCAGGTCGTTGACGTGTTGATGGATTGTTAATTGATAAATCATCGTTTCTCTTCCTGACAAAATACAAGGTTGTAGATCGTCATAATTGCTCAGACGTGACCTCTTTTTACCTCTGCAAATTGTGTATCAGTACGTTGTGTTCTGACTGTGAGTCCCAGGGTATGGTAATTGTTGGGTGTGCCGTGTGGGGCTGGGATTTGTTTGTGTTCCTCTAACTAGGAGGCTCCTGTGGGACAACGCTGTGGGGTGATTGGTGGAGACAAGTCATTGATTGGCAGCCCTCACCACCACCTGCAATAAAGAGAGAAGACGGCATATGCTTGGTGGCAGCAGGCGGTTTCCCTCAGGCTCTCCTTCTCTCAAATGACCACCTACAAAAGACAATTTGTATTAGAAAAGTGTGTAGTAAGGGTGGACGGCAGTTTTTGTTGAACTGTGTTTTTCCCTGCGTTTCTTAGTAAGGAAGGTAAGCTAGGTGTCATTTGATTTTCTCACTTCTTCAGGTAAGAGATATTTTTTTTTTGTCAGGGACTTTTTGGTTATTAGTTTGCATCCACCCTGAAGCCTGTGAACAATTGCAAGTAAAAGCCATTATTTCGTTACACTCATAAAAGCAACATCTGTGGTCACTTGGGACTTGGGGAGACTGGGGGCCGAAGCTTGTTGCGCCTCAGAAGCCCTAGACTCGGGCATAACAGTTGAGAAAATAAAAAAACGTCCACGTCAGATATGTCTAGATGAGTTGTTACATTTACATTAAATAATACTAAACCTCCATAATAATGGCCGTTGCAGTGTGGCCCCTCCGTGGCCCTCGGTGAAAGTGAGTGTGACACCCCCGGTTTACATGCTCTGTCAGTGTGAGCTGATTAGCAAGACGGATCAGTGTGTAAGGAGAATGATGATACTGTATGTAAGCTCTGAACTCAAGTTAGGCCATAGCTTCCTTAAGAGTTCTACTCATACAGAATGATGGAGTCATAGATATACAGTGCACACCGATCACTGAAGGAGAGATGACATTGAGTCGTGGTGGAGTGGAGTTTGAACCCAACAATCTTTCAGGTCGACTCCCTCTCTAGACCTCTATTAGGTAGGTAGGTAGGTCCAACCCAGAGCCCGCTCTCCTGACCAGCTTGTCCAGCTGCGCAGCGTCCCTCTTCTTGATGCTGCCTCCCCAGCACACCACCGCTCAGAATAGGATGCTGGCCACCACTGACTGGTAGAACATTTGCAGGAGCTTCCCACAGATGTTGAACGAACGCAGCCTCCTCAGGAAGTAGAGCCGGCTCTTCCCCCTTCTTGTAGAGGTAGTCCGTGTTGGCTGTCCAGTCCAGTCTCTCGTCCAGCTGCAGTCCCAGGTACTTGTAGGCGCGGACCACCTCCACATCGATCCCCCCAATGGAGACAGGCTTCAGCTCAGGCCTGGTCCTCCGGAAGTCCACCACCATCTCCTTGGTCTTGGAGGCGTTCAGCTGCAGATGGTTCTCCCTGCACAATGCCACAAAGTCAGCCACCGGGTTCCTGTACTCCCCCTCCTGTCCATCCTTGACACACCCCACGATTGCAGTGTCGTCAGAGAACTTCTGCATGTGGCATGACTCCGAGTTGTACTTGAAGTCAGACGTGTGCAGGGTGAACAAGACAGGGAAGAGCACAGTCCCCTGTGGTGCGCCAGTGCTGCTGACCACAGTCTCCGAGACGCAGTCTGCCAGCCTGACAAACTGCGGTCTCCCGATAAGATGGCCTGTGATCCAGTTCACCAGGTGGGGGTCCACGCTCATCTCTGCCAGCTTGTCTCTCAGTAGGAGGAGCTGGATGGTGTTGAAGGCACTGGAGAAATCAAAGAACATGATTCTCACAGCGCCACTG
>OMPJ01009010.1:15281-30311 GCA_900312935.1 Carapus acus | reverse complement strand
GGGAGGGGGGGGCGGGGGTGTGGGGGGCAGGTCTTTAACATCTCCGTGTGTCCCGCACACCCACAGAGGGAAGGGGCTGCAACCGGCATTCATCCGGCAGAGCACTGTAATTTCCACGCACTGATCTGAACGCAGAGCCGAGCGCGTCGGCACTCACACGCCGGCGAGACGTCAGCGAGGACGCAGGGGAGCCTGCGCGGTCAGGGAGGAGCGGAAAGAGAATCAAGGCGCCACAGCAGCTGCAATGTTGGCAGGAGACGCAGTGTTTGCACTGATCAGCAGCATGGAGACTCGGAACACACGCCATGATGCTAAGGCGTCGCTAAGGTTCACTTTATCTTACTTATTATTCCACATGGGCAAATGTCAGTGCTGCAGCAGTAGGAAAATAAACTACTACAATCGAATATGAGGAAGAAGTGGCAAATACACAGTAAATACATTGTGACACATTGACATATTTACATTAAGACAACCACATTTACACATAGGCTATGTTGCGAGCAAGTGTAATACCTGCGACACGCAGGCCTACACACACTAAACAATGGCTAACAATGCTTCAAATACTATTATTGTAGATAGCACTATTATAGAAATACATATATTTCTTCTGTCACTATAGAAACAAAAGTATCTCTTATTCAGATGATTATGATTTATGTTATCATCTATACATACTGGACATACACACACATTCAAATATGCATACAAACAGAATGTGCACACACAGACTGTATATATGGATATATGGAAAGACAGTGAGTCAAATATCTGAGCCATCATATTTTGAACATGACCATTTGTTGCCGAGGAAACTACTTTTGACACAAATATGGATTACGGTGTGAGTAATGTGTGCCTTTGAGTGACAGTGATTCAGAGGACAGTGTGTTGTCCCCTCGTCTCCGCGCCCCCCGTGACATTTAAGTCATCCTGTGCAATATTCTGCAGAACCTGTCAAAATGAAACTGTGACCCGTGTGTGAAAACCCCACGAGTCCAAAGCACAGAGCAGGTTTCTGCTTCAGAGACTTCACCTATGGCATTACACACACACACACACACACACACACCTTCTCCAGTCGTTGCGGTTCACTAGCCAATTACCAGGACATCAAGGCAGTGGAGGCTTATACTGTAGCTCAGTGGTCCCCAACCTTTATTGCGCCTCGGACCAGCTATATGTTAGCCGACATTGTTGCTGGTGTTGCTGATAGGTGACGGATGTGGCGTATCTGGGTCTTGTTGCTATGGTTCCCCCGGTAATGGCGCCAAGTGCGTGGACTCTCCCGCTGGGAAGTGTAGCCGCGCGTCTGTGCTCGTGTGTGTGTGTGTGTGTGTGTGTGTGCGTGCGTGCGTTTACCCTGGCGGCTGGTTGGCGCTGGCTGAGCTAGCTCGGCAAGCTAGAAGCTAACTCACTCGGCCGTCCCATACCACAATAATGGCTGAGGAACGCAACACACGTGACCGAGGAGTTTGACGGGCGTCAAGAGCGAGTCATACTTTGATGTGTCGGAGAGGATGCGGCCATTTTCCAAAATAAAACCGCTCGGAATCAGATAATGGCTACAACGGAAATAAAGAAAGCGATCAATCCTTTCCGTGTGGCCCGGTACAAACTGACCCACGGACCGAGAGCAGTACCAGCCCGCTCCAGGGGATTGGAGACCACTGTACTACAGCACATTTTGTGAAACTTGACATGGACGGAAAGGACGAGAATGGCTGCAGTGGCTCCCTGTGACGTCATAAAATCACACCAATGGTGACTCAGTATCAGCCAGGCCAGCGAGATGATTTTACAACATCGGTGCAACAGCCTTCAGAGCAGCTGGACAGTTGTGAAAATTTGCAAACACACAAAATCCAACCATCCGTTCACACTCCAGCTCTGCCACAGCAGCACAGAGGCCTCCATGTTTCTCATCCTTCACCACATTCTCCTCCTCTTCCTGGGGGATCCCCACGTCTTCCTGGGATATGTAAATCCCTCCAGCAAGTATGCCTGCTGGTGTCCTCTTCGTTACGTATTCCTGGAATACGCCCAAACCGGAGGGACGCAGGGGAGGAATCGTGACTAGATGCCACAATCACCGCAGCCTCCCTCTTGAAACGCGAGGACAAGGACGGTCCACCTGACGTCCAACCTCATGCCCTGCACCTCATCGCTCAGAGAGGGAATTGTCCAAATCCCATCATATCAAACTGCAAATCAACAATTTTTTCCAAGGGAATTAAAACATTCTTGTATCATTGCCATCTCTCTCTCTACAGTGTGTGTATGTGTGTGTGTGTGTGTGTGTGTGTGTGCGCGCCACCTGCCACCGTCTCAGCTCATTTCCTAACACAAAGTGGACCCTAATGAGCTCCACATTTGCACCCTGCATGCAATCATTACCTATGCACAACCATAAACACACATTTTTTTTCTCTCCCATGCTGGAATGCAAATTCTGATCTCCAGAGTGCCCTGAAGCCTCCGCCCATCAGTACCCTCCAAACTCCACCGGGGACCATCTGAGCGTCCACGCTCGGGCCTCCTCCGCCCTGTGCCGCTGCGCCCACAGACCCCAGATGCCACCGACATTCCGACGGTCCCATTGTCACATAGCTTCAGTCCTCAACCCTCTCGGTCCCAGCAGCTGTTATCTCGCAAACACACTCTCTCCAACTCCCGCCAAATATATACAAAAGTAAACACTCGGCATGGCGACACAAACACTCCACCTCGCACACACTGCAGCCTGCGTAAATATGCACAACACTCATACACGCTTGACACAAAACAATTCATCAGCACTGGCGGAGTCATTGCATTGATAAGATAATTAAACTTTAAACTAACTGGCTTGTAGTTGGAGATAAATATTAATGAATAATGCCAGCATTTTTAATTCCATTATGAATGTTGACTTTTCCCACTGTGTTGGTTTGTTTGTTTGCGGGGTGGCTGCATCATTTCAGAAGCTATGAAGTGATTTTATGGGAGTTTGTTGGCTGCCAAACAATTAAACCTGGAGCTGAAAAATTCAGTTTGTTTTTGCGGGCTGCATATAAATCGGCAAAAATGGAACATGATATGAGAAAGACCAGATATGGTCCAAAGCTGGACTATAGCATCAGTGTTATACATGAAAATACATAAATGTTGCTGATAACTTATGCAGTTATTAGCAGAAAAACACACATTTCATCACATGAGCTACAGGGCTACAAACATTAACTAATGCACACCTCTATCCATACTATGAAAATGGCCCCAAGATACCCATACACACACACACACCCAACACACCCAGTCCGGCGGCGACGCATCAGCCGTGTTATCGGTGAGTGTCCGATAAGCATTCTGGCTGCAAAGATTAGCGACGGAGGCTCGGAGCTCCAATCATCACCTAAGTATTCCAGCGGGGACGCACACCAGGAGCCTTTCAGCAGAGCCATTACCACCGCGGACACACACGAACCAGCAGGGGGAGCCGAGGCTGTGTTTGGGTGGTTGCTATCGCTACGTGCGACAGCAGGACGGACGCCAAAGAGGTGCGGATGGAGATTCAAACACATCACATAAATAAGTAATAACTCCAGCAGGCCTGCTGCTCTATTTTCAGTGTGTGTGTCGCGTTTTCACCGCCCACCGCGTTGACGGTACACACTGAGAGTGTGACGTTGGGGGGGGTTTGCATTAACCACGGCTCGCTACATGTATTATACATGTGTGCACATGCTTTGTTTGGATCTGTCCCTTTGTCTTTACCGCATAAACACAAATCACCCAGAATTTCCGCTTTTGCTTGGCTGCAGCAGTTGCTGCACAGATATCAGTCTTTTTGTCCGTCCTTCCTGCTGCCAGTTGTTCCGACACAACTCTCCTCCCTCCCTCCTTCCCTCCGTGAGCTGTCAGTCCATCATCATCCTCCGTCTGTTCCCCCCCTGCGTGGCTCTCAGCCGCTCTTTGTGGTTCCACTTCCTCCTCTCTGTTATTTACCCCAAACAGTGCCACGGGTCTCAGCTGTCAGCCGTTAGTATTCCTGTTGCCAAGGCCAGGGCCACAGGGAGTCCTAACACACACACACACATACGCAGACACACACACACATTCACCTTCCTCATCTGGCATCCCTCCGGCAAAGGCTGATTTTCTGTTCGGCGCAAGTTTGTTGACTTGCGCGGCTCCAACGGCGGCATAATAAGCCAGAGAGTTTGAGCTCATTTGGAATTTTGGCCATTATTCGCTGCTGGTCCTCCTCTTCCTCACAGTAATGTATCTCCACTAACATGCGATATGAATTATTGATAAAGCTGGCGACCCCTTTCCCCTCTTAGTCTGCAGCCAAAAGACAAAAGAATGGATGGGATGGGATGGGATGGATGGGAATCATTGGGCATGTGAAGGGTGTTAAAAAATATGGGCAGAGGACGAAAAGTGGAGGATGGGTGGAGGCGATAGATTTGAGGGGATGGATGCCGGTCGTGCCAAACACAGAGAGCCACATGCTGCCAGGTCGAGATGGGGTTTACGATATGCATCCACACACACACACACATACACACACACACAAAAACAAAACTGTGCCCAGCAAAATTCCTATTCAGTATTTATGGATGAAACAGCGATTTAATATGGGGCTCGGAGTGGTGCTGAAGGACAGCTCCAGCTTTACAATAGACCAGGTGCACATAATACTGCATGTAACCACCATACTTTCATATGTTATGAAAGAGGAATATTGCGGTTGAAAACATCATTATTTACCTGTCGTGGGAACATCAAATACACAAGAGTTTGTTTGTCCTTTGGTGACTAGCAAACCCTTTGTCAGGAGTGTTGGGAGCTGTTTTTAGCACACAACAATGGCCGTGTTTGCATCCTAATGATGATGGCTTTTGATGGATTCTGCACAAAAATGTTCAAGCTCAGTCAAGAGTAACTTATCATCCGAAAGTCTATCGAGCTTAAAGGAGACACCAATGTAGACACCTCTGTCAAAATACACACACACACAAAGTGCGGTCACATTTGTAGTGTCATTGTGCATCTCTCTCACCAAAGTCAGCCAGTTTGAGTTCTCCAGTGTCGCTGATGAGTAGGTTTTGTGGTTTGAGGTCGCGGTGAAGAATGTACCTCTGGTGGATGTAGGACAGTCCTCTCAGCAACTGGAACAGGAACAGCTGAAAAAAGAGAGAGGATGCAGCAGCGAATCAGGCCGAAAGAGCGCAAACAGCTCCACAGCGCTGATAAAGACAGATGGGATGATATTTTTCATATTGGATTCAGTACACATCAGTGGATACAAAGTACAGCGATGCTCTTTATGTTTATCTCTGCATAAATCTCCTCCCTCAGGTCTGCTGCAGCACAACGGAATATTCATCAAACAGCCACACTTAATAACAAAACAACTCAATAAACATTCTTGAAATTACTTTTTCAAACAAACAGGCACACCTTAATCAATAAAGACCACAACTCACACACACACACATACACACCAATCATGTTCTTCAATTTAGCTATGACCAATGATCACATAGGAAAGCCATTACGGCGCCCACCTCATTTGAAACTACCAGCATCACGACAAAAAAAGAGAAAAACCTTGCGCGAAACAGGCGACAGTGGAAAAGCTGCTGCCGTGCTGCTGCTGCTGCTGCTGCTGCTATTAATAACCGCAGGAAGAACCTGTCGCGCTCTTTTCATTCCTTCCCAAATAAACACCTGCTAGGCCGCGATTCCACCGGGGGCCAACGTGTGGCCTCGTGCTCCGCAGCGCCAGTGTGTATGTGGGTCACACAGGCAGGAAATAATAGAAAATAAAGCTTTGGTGGCTGAAGCTACCACAATGAGGGAACCGCGGCGTTTCTACCGCAATTTATCAGAGGGAGGAATTAATCGGGCGGGACGGCGTGGATACAGTCTCTGCTGCTGATCTTGCTGGAGTTTTCACGAACCAAATTCAGGCTGAATGCTGCTCCTCCCTCCCGCTGGATTTAGCCAATCAACAATAATGAGCTGTAAACATTCCAGCTCTCACTCCTCAGTCTATCCACTCTCATACTCCACACCCCGTCTGACACACAAACACACACACACACACACACATACACACAGACTGATGAGATCTTGGCCAATTATGCTGATTGAGGCACAGTACGGTCCAATCAGGGATCGGCCTCGTCTAGCAGGTGAAGCCAACGGGTCAACAGTTTACTATTCCCCAGGCTGTCTGTCTGCCCAGAGACGAGCTGCTCCGCCGAAACATTTGCATGGTGAAAATGTGTGTTTGCCCTTGTGTATCAAACACAGCTCTGAAAACAGTCTTGGAAAACGGCTTCATTGCAGAAAAAAAATAAAAATAAATGGATGTGTTATTCACCCATCTCCTCTTTTCATTTGAAACACAAAACCTGTCTGATAGAAAGATACTTTGGCATGCGTGGAAGCTTCAAATAGAGTCTGAGCTGCGTTTCATTTGCATTATATTTGCAGAAAAGTGAACCGAGAGGCAGCAGGAGAGGAGGAAGGCGAGCAGACAATGGCAAAATATACTTCTTCAAAACGAGCCAATTACCGCGCTCTCGTCATATATGACTATCAATAACTGGGCAGATTTCTGCCCTGCACACTTCAAACAGGAGCCAAATGCTTTTCTTCTTCTCTTGAAGTCAAACAAAGGCTGGACGCCCTCCACTGTGGACACTTGGCCGGCTGACAGATCAGACATCTGCGAGCGAGCGAGCGAGCTCACCCATCTATAATAAGTGGACGAGATGTCCATCTGGCTAAAATTACTGAGAGGAACAATGCGGCTGAAGTTGTTGCCGGACCAATTATCCAACCCGCGGCGCTGAGTCAGCTCGAGAGAACACAGCCCCGTGCCACGCTGATACCATCAAACAAAGACAAAAGCGGGAGACGCGAGACGTGGAAGCGTTTCATGTGGAGAAACGGCGTCCGGGAGGAAGAAAGTAGAGCAGAAGCCGGGGGAGGAGAGGCAGATTCAGATTGCAACGTTATCTTTATTGATCTCTGCAGCAGAGATATTGATGCGTCCTAGATAACGTGCTGCGAGGCTACGGTCCGGCGTTGCCGCAGGTAACGGCGCGCCGACCTGTATCGATGATGAGAAAATGAAGTGTTTCATTAACGCCGGCCACTGAAGACGAATACATCCCGAGTCGATTTCCCTCACAATAGGGTGCAGGGCATCAAAATAATAATAAAAACAACCCCACGAGTGTAATGGATCGCCTCAGAAACAGGCAGGAGAATTCCAGCATGGAGGCAGAATCCAGAGCGTCAGTTCTTCCAAGTGAAAAATCTAGAGTCTTTACCTGAAGGAGGAATGTAATAAATATATGTGTGGGTCTGGTATTCATGAGGCATCATTAATTCATAACTGCAGGAGAAATAAACAGTGTGATCCCTGTAAAAATTACCCAGCACCACCATCATCTGTCACCTGAGGAGTGACCCAACACCCCAACAGCCATCCATCATCGGCAACACCGACTAACGCCGGGATATTTTTCTCCTGATGAGGAATTTGATGTCATCACGAACAAACGAAAATGGAGGAGGGTGGAAAGAGCAGCAGATAGATTGGCTTTGTAATATCTATCAGGAAAATTAAGTCGAACTGTGCGTCTGCGCCTGATATTCCAAACATGAAGTCATGCATCAAAACGTCAGACTCACAATCAATTTCGCTGGGACAAATACAAAAATAAACCAATACGCTGGAGATGGGAATGAATGTGTGTGTGTGTGTGTGGGGGGGGGACTTTCCAGGGACAGAGTGATGCAAAATAAAGTAGGACAAAGTTTGTACAGATGGAGAGAAAAATACATTGTTCCAACAGGAGTTTTGAGCGTAATATAAATCTGCTGTGATTTTTTGTGCCAAATATAAAATTGATCCAAAGGTGTGTGTGTGAGGGGGGCTTGGAGGGGGGGTGACATTCAGAAGGATCGTTTGAGCCTCCAAGCTTTCACACAGCCAATGTTCCGCTTTATAAACAGTCGATCCCATTTCTCAGACTCACCATCGCAGATGATCTGCAAAAAAAGCTGATGGGAATCTAAACGGTTTTCTCATCCACGGCAAAAGAAAAAAAGAAAAAGAAAAGAAAATCTCGATAAATCCTGTCATCCATTAATACGGTGAGCTTGGACAAGTTGAGGCTCCATACCGACCATCTGACCAATGGAGCAAACAAACAGAATCATGAAAAGTGGCCCTGCTGTGCACAGATTGCCAAAAAGAGATTTTTTTTCTAGGAAAGCTGTTGTTTTCTCTTTACATCAACACTGAATCTCCATCATTTGGTCTGTCCCTCACAGGACCTGAGGCACTTTGGGTATTTGTTGTGCGGCCCACAGCTTCAGCTCAAACAAAAGGCATCCTAACCGCTCGCCGCTGACTTGAGAGGAACCTGTGGAGCCAGTGAAGGGGAAATAAAACGAATGGATGTTAAATGGAGTGAGAACGCGCGCCCATCTGCCAGCAGGCCGCCATATTTGCCACTAAGCGTCTGCACCCTGCTCTCCTTAATGGGCTGAGTCAGGAGACGGGATCCACCTCCGTGGCCGCCTGCTCCACTGAGGAACGTAAAGCTCCAGATACATCTAGAACCTTCTGTGGCGTGGCGCTGTGCCAGCGCAGCATATAGGAGCTGCTTTACTGTACCAGCGAGGGTCCGTGTGGGGCGATAAGGGGAGGAACCCGACAACCATCAAGACGTGGAGAAACATGGATGGACCATCTGCTACATCATGTATGTTGTAAAGGGACGAAGGATTATGGCTCACGGCGTATCGTGTCAGTAAAATCTTCTCAGAGTTTGGGCGAAAGGAGGTTGGAGAGATGAGATGAGACCGGGAGGAGATGCTGTGCTTTGCATTTTCTGTTGTACTTGTTAATGATATGTTTGGCGAAACAGCAAAACTTTTTGCAATTTAATGAGAATCATATGTCAAAACAGAAGTGCCGTGAAAGCAGGTGGTACACACACAATATGAAATGTTCATGAAATCCATTGACGGAATTATTCTAATTGTATATAAATGAAATCGGCACTAATTCCAGAAAATTTGTAAAATGACAAGCTGTGATTTTATGTGGTCAATCTGTTGATCTTTCAGCACTTACTGTGAATCAAAAACCTCAAATCTGAGATCTTGTATCCAACATCTAAGCCTATTTTGTGGGTAATGTAAGTTCCCTCTGCCCTTGTACTGCTCAAACAGCCCCTTTGTTTGTGTGGAACTCGCCCGTCCTCCATTGCTCCCTCGGCAATCATTCTGCCTAAACCCTCAACGTGATTACCTGCCCGGACACCGATGACGGATGTAGCATCGGCGGCGTCCCTTGTTAATCTCATTGTCAAAGCGAACGCTAGCCGCCGCCTGCCCTGCTGAGACAGTTTACAGCGGGTGTCGGTTTCCCATCGATCTGGGGAGATGTCGCCCAGGGACGGGCCCTGGGCTGACGGCCTATAATCTAATCAGAGCAGCACTCAGGCTGCAGCCTGGATGAGCTCATGCTCGGACTCAATTACAGCAGCGCCGCTTTCGAACGCCGGTCAAGTGGGTGAGGTGACGGCGGTTCACAGTGTCGCACTGATTGTGGAGATTTTACGCAGAATTGCCGCATTTGGCAATTTTTCAACACGATCTTTCAAACATACACACGTGGACTGACACACACATCTGCACACAGCTGTGTGGGTGGCGATTGGTAATCATATTAGCGGTGGCTGTGTGTGTGTGTGTCTGATAATTTGATCCTGCGTCAGTACATGCACTAATAGCTTTTATGTCTGTGATTAGTAAAATTAGAGGCGATTCGAGTGACTGCACTTCGTCAAAGTCAATAGCGCGCAAACCTGCTAGTTACAGGAAAAAAGCTGATGTGTAACCTTGAAACAAGGCGGGGAAAAATATCCAACTGTTAACTTTCTGCACAGTTGAGGACTCAGCATGCACATGGCCCCCTGGAGAAGGAGCCGGTGAAATAATTAACACACAGTAATCAATTTTCCCCTGTGATTTATGGCGCAGGATTTCCCTTTGTCCATTATGTCCATTATGCTTAAAAGCCGGAGCCAGTGTAAGCTAGGCTAGGCTAGGCTAAGCTAAGGAAAGAAAAGAAAAGAAGAGTACCCAAAGTAAAATGTTATTGCTTCATCATTTCCTTTACTCCATTTCCAAATGTGTTACACAAGAAACACATTTCCGATGTGGTGCCAAAACCCCCGCAGGATCTCTTCCTCGCTATATTTCACATTTTTTGGGACGTCGCTAAATGGAGCAGGTGGGAGTGACGAGCCGACTAGCAAGCAGACGGCAGCATTGTGATGCCGTTTCCTCGGTCGTGGATTAAGCTACATCGGTTATATAACGTCGTGTGTCTTCGCCCAAGACGATTTGCATCAGCAACACACACTTTGACATGAATCATTAAAGATCATTCCGGCAGGACCGAGTGGTTTGTTGTTTGGCTCCTGCTGACTTTGTTGTTTGTAGGCAAAACGCCCGATTTATGGGCGTTAAACATGTCGGATGCCACTCACACACTTTCCCCCACGTGGGAGAGAAAGAGGAGAGGAGGAGAAAGCGATGAAAGGGGAAATGGACACTATCAGTTCTGCTGAGTCTATTCAGACAGATCTGGGAGAGACGCCGTCTCACGGCTCGATAAAGACAAACGCCTGACGACAGGCAGATCGATGATAAGATGAGACTAAATATTTAGCTGAATATGAGTATACAAGTCCAACGTGCTTTAGAAGGTATACACAAATACTAAACGCAAGATAGAAACCACCTGAGACACCACAAAATGCAAAGAAACCTTAAATTAACTAAGTGTTCCACATACAAACACATAAACATAAAAACATCCATATACATTCATGGCCGACTTCATTTCTGCTACATCTGCTCTAGGTGCTTTTTTTGCCACACTTCCTTTATTGATGAATAGACACCTTGAAGATTTCTCATCTATTTGTGTTACTTTGCGTTAGTTAATCAAAATTTACACACTGTTGTGCCCGATAACTGCCGAGCAATGAAAACTCCCGGAAAAGCTTCCTCACACTCACGAGTGCATCAATATCCCAGAGCCCACAGAGTTTATAACGCCCACATTTCATACCAAATAAACGTGTCGTCTGACTGCAGCAGGCTTTAACCAATAAATAAAGCAATAAAATAAAGTCTATGTTCAATATCCCCCCCCCCAACGGCATAATGAAAAATAAATGTATTCATTAGGCAAAGTGCTCGGCGGTGGCCGTACCTTCACGTTGTCTGGGTGCAGCCCCCCGGGGTGCCGGTCCATGTACTGACACAGGTCAGTGTGCTGCGGGGGGGAACAAAAGGAGAAAATTAATCATGACGGCACAAATACGACTCATCTCCAACAGCACAGGGGCCCAACGGCAGCCAGTGAAACACCTTCGGCAATGGTGTGTGTGTGTGTGTGTGTCTGTGTGCGTGTGTGACCTCAACGAACTCACAGTGTAAACTTGTGGTAACAGTGCTATGACTGGTGGTAACCACCACTATGTGTGGTAGTTGTACTAGCACTGGTTGCAATACCTCCATGATAGATAATACTGGTCCTACCATCAACACTAGCGGAAGTGGTAGTCACTACTACTGGTAGTACTATTGTTATCATTAGTCATAATAGCACTTACACTAGCACTACTAGTAGCCCCACCAGTACTATCACCAGTACTACTAGCATAAAGAGAATCTACACAGGTAGTATAGACATTACCATGTGTAGCTCAATAACCATAGTACTGTTTCTTCTGGTACTAATATCAGTGGTACTCATGGTGGCACTTTGACCATCACCACTAATTTTATCACCATCAGACAGACATTCAGGGCCCGCCTGTCCAAAGCGTCAGCGTCCTCTCTGAGGTCACAGCTGATATTTACCACCACCCTCGTCTCTGCATTATTCAGACCGACATTAAAATATGGACGCTCCCGTCTGTCTGACTCCATGTCTCCCTGTTGCTCCGTTTCCTTCCCCGTCCTCTTGCCCATCGGTCATTAATTTAATCACTTCTACCTCCACTCCCTGCCTCTGTCCTTTTCCGCCATCTGCTTGTCAATCATCATTTGCCGTGAGTGGAGGGAGAATTAATTGATTTTGCTTGGTGGAAAAATCTGTCTAAATGTAAAATAGCACGGGAGGAGAACAGAGCGACGCAAACAAGAATCCAGGCAGGTCTATGTGGCGCCCATAGCTCACTGTTTGCAGCCTTTGCAAAATAAAAATCAAACACAAAAACAAAACCGACTTCGTGTAGAAATCGATGCATACATATGAGGAGCAAAAAGGCTTTGGCACATGTACATCCAACATCTTTTACAGTGTATGTGCACACACATGGCCAGTTCCTCAACTCCCACATTCCAAGAATAATTAAGTGTCAAATTCATGTAGTGTTCACTGACGCCTCTACCTCTCTCTCCCTCTCTCTCGCTCTCTCTCATTGTTAGCACCAGTTTCACAGGCAAAAAAAAAACATCTAATGGAGAGCCGGCGCTCATCTTTCATTAGCGCTTCGCAGACGTCCGCTCACGACCTCAACCCCGCTTACGTCTCACACAATCCCCTTCAAACGCGACGCTTTGGATCCGACACGCGCTCCCTCTCTCCCTCCCTCTCTCTCTCCCTCTCTCTCGCCCTCCGCGTGGCAGTGATGGAGAGCTGAGTAAGGCCGCTCTGAGGGGAGATTTAGCCTCGCTGGGCATCTCAAGATCACACACTGACCTTTGCATAAGCGAAGCCGCGAAAGTGCTTTGCTCTTGGCGCAGAATGAAAGACATTACTTAGGGGCTGCTGCCGATATATCACATTATCACGTGCGCACATAAAAGTCTTTGTTTACAGTCGTTTATACGGCCTGATATTAGGGGGCTGCGTAGCGGTTAGCGCTTTAGCTCTCCCCCCGTCTGCTGGTGGCAGTGCTGCAGCGCCCCAGGGAATACTTGAGTCCTTGTTTCTTTTTCCTCAAAACTAAAAGAGTAATTCAAATGATCTACTAACCGCACTGTAGCAGATTGTGTTTATGGCTGCCACATAAAAGCGCGGGTGAAATAAAGGCCTAATTTCACAGCGCATAAGAGATCTTTCCTGTAGGCCATGAATACAGGAACAGACCCCCCCTCACCACCACAGACGCTAAATGAGCTGCAATGGAACGGCACTAAAACGGTGACCTGCCGATAAAACAGCTGCTGGTGCCGAAATCAGTGCTCAGGCTGGGGAAAAAAAATGTGGTTTCAACATGTGGAGCGTCGCAAAATCAAAATATGTGCCACTTCTGTTTTTGCAGGCCAGGCTTTAAAAATGAAAGTCACGGGGCGGCGCACGCATTGAGGTCGAATGGATGAAAGTAAAAACAGACGAGCGGCTTCGACCCCTGTTCCATTTAAAGGCCGGCATTGGTTGGAAACAGACGGAGCAGGAATGCGGCACTCACCACGTACTCGAAGACCAGAGTCAGCGTTTCCTTGGTGTGGATGATGTCATGGAGCAGCACGATGTTGGCGTGCTTCAGGCCCTTCAGGAGAGACGCTGCAATGAGAAACCGCAGGAAATCATCAATTTTCGCCGCCGAGGCGCTCGCTACATGCGTGTAACAAAGCACCACCCTCCAAAGACACAGTAAGAATGGGCGGAGTCGGATTAAGAGAGGATTAAATTAGAAAAGACGATGGATTCACTCTTGTAAGTTCTCACGGTAATTAGTTTACTAATGTATGACGGAAAATACAGTGTACAAAGTAATAAAACATGGCTGCCCCTAAAGATAGCCCAGGCAGGGAGGATGCAAAGTACTTCACAATAAAGCACCGATATTGACCAGCGCGCACCATCAACATTTAGGTTGTAAAAGAAGGCGGCACCATTGGCCCTCAGGCACTACGTCTGGTCCTAAATGGGGCTACAAACGCTCCTGGGCGAGAGGTTTAGAGGACTTTGACTAACGGCTTCCAGCGTGCCAACAGGAGGCGATGCCGGGCCAAGAGGTTTTCCTTCATTAAGGGAATACAAAGGGAGAAGTACCGCCGTGCAAATGTAGCAGCAGCAGTCAGGATGACGGTTCCAGCTGCTCTCGCTGCTCATTTCATAGTCGCGTAGCGCAGAGCGTGTCTGCACAGAGGACCAATTAAGCCCAGCCGATACCGCAGGAATTCGGGACATTTCGGTAATAATCCAGAGGTTTCTGACTCTTCCCCTGAGGAGGTGTTGAAAGCTTTACATTCATCGGTGGGACCTGAACGTCTCCTTGAGAATTCTGTTTCGCTGTAGCATTCTTGAGCGGAAGAATGTCATATTTTTGTCATCGCTTGGGATTTTCTCCATGTAATTCTAGCAGTTAATGAGACATTTCAGAGGGAGCAGCAGCAACTTTGTGATGTAAATCCTTGACTCGCACCACGTAATGATAACACAATGCAGTGATGGCTGAGACGACTGTCCCAGGGGACGGTTGGACTACTGGGCACAGGTCAAACCTGTAGCCCCCGGCAAAAAAATAATAAACTCCTTACTTTATGAGGCCTCTTCAAATTGAAGGGTGTCACGTATGAGAACCCCAACAGAGGACATGAGGTGGGGATGTCCGATATTGGCTTTTTTGTCGATATCCGATATGCCGATATTGTCCAACTCTCAATTTACCGACACCGATAACAGTCGATACCGATATGTGCACCGGTAAACGCTTCAGGAGCGCATAGGCACTACTTCAGTGTAACGCAAGCATAATTGTATTTTTATCGGTTTTTATTTTATCGGTTTTAAAGCAAAAAATCCGATACCGATATTACATTTTTATGCTAATATCGGGCCGATAATATCGGTGGGCCGATATTATTTGACACCTCTAGTCACAATGTCAAGGTCACAGAGGGTACAGAATTGGTGAATACGAAATATATACAAATTATGAATATAAAAGTCAAAGCATTGGAAGATATGTCAAATGT
>OMPJ01009010.1:0-11897 GCA_900312935.1 Carapus acus | reverse complement strand
CATCCCTGTCCCCCGTCCCCACCATCAGGCCTCCAGCACGCCACCATCTCCATTAACTCAGCGTGGTGGAAGAGATTTGACAGGGTGTTACAATCACGCGCTCGCTCAGAGGGTGAAATCCAAAAGCCTCCCAACACCACAGAGGAGCTGAGAATCGCGCAAAATAAGAGGAGGACGGGCATTCAAATGAAGCCGCAGCCCTCCAAGGCCAAAGCAAAAAGGGAGCGGGGAGGCGGCAGAAGTAATTACACTCCAGTGGAAATATGACAATCCATGTTTGAATCAATCAAGTACCTGCGTACTTGGAAAGGTGCTTGGCACGTATGAGCTGCCAGTTTCTAATCTGTTTGTTTTGACTGGCTGGATAAAATCTGGATAAATAGTAATTTGCAACTGCTATGGTGAATTATTAGATGATATCAGGATGTGAATTTGACATGTGAATCCCTGGAGAAATGATTGCCTGTCTGTCCTAGTTTAGGACAACTGACCTTTGAGGTTATTGTGCCAAATTTTAATTAAAAGTACGTAGGTAAGTAAGCAAGCAAGCAAGTAAAAAAATAGATAAAGTAAATAACCAGCTAATGAAAATAAAATGAATAAATAAAATAAATAAAATAAATAAAATAGATAAAATAAAACAAATTAATTTACTAACTCATTAACTAGCTAATAAAAAAAGAGAAATAAATGAATAAATCTGTTACCCTCTCTGATGGCGGTAAACGGCGTCCCCTCCTCCTCTTGTAGGCGAATCACCTTCAGCGCCACCAGTTTCCCGTTCACCCTGTGGACAGAGAGGTTGTAACCTAGTGAGGTCCCCACGCCAACGAAGAATCTACATGAGTCAGCTGGGCAGGAGGCGCGGCCTTGGATATATGTCGTTTAAAGTCGGTTATAAGAGGTTCAATTAGGCCGGAATGAGACTAAGTCATCACAAAGACGCGAGGGATGACTTCATTAAGGAAAACACCACAGTTAATGCAGCCTGAGGTTTACCACCCGTGACTGTTCAGCATGTAGAACTTAACTGCCAAAATGTAAAGGAAAAAATAAAATAAGAAAAACACAGGGAATGGATGTAAAACGCCAAACAATAAAAAAAGTGATTTGAAGTGTGTGTAGAGATAATAACCACTGCATGGTTAATATAGAGTAATAAAAAGCAGTGGCAACATGTTAGCAGCGTTCTGGCATAATTCAGGTTTACGTCCTGTTGACGTTTTTATATCCAACAGGACCACAGATGAAAAAGAAGAGAAGAAAGAGTCACAGATGACCTGAAAAGAGTGCAACAGCCAACTAGAGTGGAAGAAAGTGGAGGAGAGAGAGGAAGAGAGACAGGGAGGGAGGGAACAGATCCCAGGCCTGGCTCTGGGGGTTCTGAGGGCCGCCGTGGAGTCTCAGACGCTGCGTGAACTTACTTGCTCTTGCCTTTGTAGACAGTGGCGTATGAACCCTCTCCGAGCTTCTCCAGCTTTTCGTAGGAATCAGCCTTCCCGAATTTGGGGCTCGTAGGCTAGAGGGAAAAAAAAAGAAAAAGAGAAGAGGATGAAATATGAAATAATGACACTGAGCTCAGGCAGAAGCGGCAGCTGAAGAGAAATGCTCGGCTGGGTGATTCCTGAGGTTTCGTGCGGTGGGAGAGCTCAAAGAGCTTCAGACCGAAGAGGTTCTGGAGTCAACGATGCCTGCAGACAATTAGAGGCTCCTGTGTGGGTCTCTCATCGTGATGGACAGATGGTGGGACGGATGGATGAGTGATGGATGGACGAGAGCTGAGAGGTTTTACTGCTTTCATGCTGGAATATCACGATGGAGTAGTAACTCTTAATAGAGAAGAACAGAAACTGAAGGGCCGCCAGTGCCGAGCACACACACCCTGACAGGCCGGATTTATAGATTGAATAAAAAAAACTTTGAGTGTTTAGATTTCAGATTTCACAGAGACGAGGTTTGAATAATGCAGACAAAACAGCAACGTCGCTGACATAACCAGGACACTGAGCGGGGGGTGATTTGTACCAGCTGACATTCCTATTAAAGTTGGATAAGGCCACTTAATGTCACATTTAAGTGAACACACACTTTGCTAACTGTGCGTCATCTTCCTCGTATCCGACGAGTCTCGACTTTGGACAGAGCTGGATTCTTGTCCAATTAGAGACGACAGATTCAGAAATAATTTTTTTTACAGACTGGTCCGGACGTCGAAGATCCCTTTTTTGATGGAGGTAACACACACACACTCACACACGCACGCAGGTCTGCACTGCATCTTTAAGGCGCATCTGCATATCTTTCCTTTTGTTGTTTCTCTGCAGCACTCACACTCGCAGCACTCCTGACAGCTTCTCTGAACAATTCTTAATTTCCCTCGGGACCAGGCGAGAAGTGAAACTGTATCTGTGGAAAACACGCCCACACACACGCACAGACACACACACTTCCTCTCCTGATGGACAAAAGAAGTCTCAGAGACACGAGACCAAACAACAGCATCTGTAAGAGATTGTTAGGTCATCTAAGTACTGATAAACTACTTTTGTTTTCCTCTTGATTTAAATCATGGCTTAGATTATTCATGAAGCTTTAACATTAAAAGAAATGCAAATGTTTCAACTGCCTTTCTGGTAAAAAAAAAAAACAATCAACAATGAGTAGTTTCCCCAGGCAATGGCTACACAAAGCTAACTAGCTAACTAAAGCGAAGGAAACAAAGCTAACAACCAATTAAAAGCAAAAACAACGGCACAAGATTCCCTTCTTTTTGGTAGTGGGGCATTCTTCAACACTCCAGATCCACAAAAACAACAACAACGTCCACAAAAACGTCTTGATATTAATGTTATGCTACAATGCTACGTAAATAGCGCCTGTGATCGCACACAGACTGGAAGCTTTGCATAAAAGGCCGAAAACAACAACATGTGGGCATGAATTTTTACCTTTTTCATCAACCAATCATTGTGCAAACAACACACCAGTCGATGGATTTTTGGGCACCCAGGTGTGCGGGTGTGTGAGCGTGTGTATGTAACGCCACACAAATCATGGAAATCAGTACAGAAATTTATTTCCCTCCACTGCTGAGCAGTGTTTGCGGTATCGGTCTGCAACCTTTTTTAATTTGATGCATCATTACTGATAAAAGCCCATTACTTGCTCAGAGGAGGATGATGAAGAGGCAGCGTGATGAGGTACCACTTTGCTGCTCTCGCGCCGTCTAACGTTGGCGGGAAGTGGGGGAATGCACCAATTTTCCCCTTTTGAGGCTAATACAATTAATTAAGGCTTGAGGTAATAATGGGAGGCAATCAGTCACAGCCCATCTTACATTTATTAAATCTCATTTGTGTTTACAATACTTGGGCCTGCTGCCAAATGGAGGGGAAAAAAAAAAAGAAAAGAAACACTTATTAAGCTCGGGAGTCTAATCTGCACCCTGTTCGCACACAAACGCCATTTATCTGCGATAAGAATCCGTTTTCCTCAACACTGGGAGCAATTTGCAGGCTGTTTTATATGGAAAACTGACGACTTTCATTTTTCTATGCGTCGATATGTCAACTTTGGGCTTGTTCCCGCCCCTCTGGTGCCTGCGCACACAGCATGAGCTGCTTCAAGTGGAAAAAAAATCCCAAACAAACACGCCAAGGGACGTGAGCGCAGCACCTACATCTAATCATTGCACCGAAATGTGCACTTATTAGCCGAGATAACACACACACACACGCTGGGTGAGCAACAACGAGTCGATGCTGTGCTCCATATGTCTCCGCTAATTGAGCCGAAATAACCCGTTGCAGCCAGGTAGCAACATTTAACGACAAAAACAAGCACCTTTTTCGTCCCGGAAAATCTCCTTTTTAATAGACTGCCTGGCCCTGCAGCGACTGGATCCACATTTCTGAGAGCGACTGTCGACGAATTGAGCCTGCGAGCTCTCAGCTCAGAGCTGGCAGCCGCGAGCTGAGGAGCTCTGGGTAGCTTGAAGCTGTCAGTAAAGGATTTCACTGGATCTGGGCTGGTGGGAAGCTCAGCCACAAAGGAGAAGAAGACACAAGACGACGTCCACAACACAGACTCGTCACGAGGGCGGTCCGGCGGAAACAATGCCTGCGAGACGTCCCGCCATCTGTGCTGTCCTCTCATCTCCTCAGGAGGGACGGTTAGCGCCTCTGAGGTAGCGCGATGACATCCGTGCGGTTAGTTTCTGTATCGTGTGCGAACAGGCGTCTAAAACACAAGTTGTTGGTCGCGTTACGTCTTAATAGCCCCACTCTATTGTCTTTATTGCCAATTTTAGTATTTGTATTGAAACTGAGGTGGTGCTACAGTCAATTCTAAGCGACTTTATTACCAATTACATCAACTAAACGTTCCGCCGCTTCTGTAAAACAACATAAATGTGAAAGCTGGTGAACTTTCCCGCAGAATAAGCAGGCCGTCGATAAATAACGCCTCTATAAAACAATGGCCTGAAGACACCAGACTCCAGCAGGACCGACGCGTCTTCCCGTGTGTACTCACAGAGCTCGGGCTGGAGTGTCGGCGCAGCTTGGGCGACTCCTTCCCGGAGGACGAGCTCTTGGCGTTGATGCAGGCATTGTTCTCTGAGTGGACCCTCTTCACCTGGCTAGCAGGCTTCTCGAACGGGTCGAATCCGCTTTGCGTGCGCTGGACTCTCACTTTCTTGTCCTCAGGGATTGTGTCCAGGGGCTTGATGACTGAGTCTGATCCCTGGCAGCTGCGTGTGGACATCTTGGTGACACATATCTGTCAAAGACATGAGAAATACGAGGCAGGCATGAGGGCGCGATGGGAGCCAAGATATAAAAATCCATTAGTGGAATTACCGCTGCCTGCCCAGGTCGCTCGCTACCCCTTAAATCATCTCTGCTTGGATGATGCTTTCCTCCTCTGAACCCAACTCCACTTTCCTCCCCTGCTCAAACACAAACTAACCTCCCTGCTGTATCGACCTCGAGCCAACTATCTCCAAAATACTTCACAAATTTGCAGTCTGAGACCCAACTAGCACAGAAAACTCTCTTTTCAAATGTACACTGCCTTACCAGCTCCCCATCGGCTGTGCTCTTCGCATATCGGACACAAAAGAATTGGGCGGCCATGACATGTTTTGCCGCTGCTCCCTTAGAATCAAATATTTAAGCACGGACTCCCCTGCAGGAAGAACTTCTAATTACTCTGATACACCGACCCGAGTCGGGTTGCGGCTCACTGGCAGGTTCTTTACAGGTGCCAGGTTTCATTGTACACACTGAAGCATTTCCTCCGCAAAAGGACTCTCCTCTCTGTGCAAACACAACAACAACCAAGAGTGTTTTCACACCTGGAGCCCATTTGCGGCACAGCAGAAGCAGGGCAGCATAATACACAAGCCGAGAACAGAAAACCTCAGGCAGCAGCACTGTTTTCTTTTTTTTTTGTTTTCTTATCTTTGGTTGAGAGACTATAACCATCTATCCAAGAAGTGCCCGCAAAGGTACCACGGGGCAAGCGGGAGTTGCCATTAACGACGAGATCGTTCCTCACAACTTAACTGTGTCAGCAGGAACAACAAGACCTGCTGCAAATGTTAAGCGAGTGAGTTATTCAACAAAAGATAGATTTTAATCTGCACCAGCCAGGCGCTACAACTCCTCGAGTAACGACGTCCTCGGAGACAGACGCAGTCGGTGGTAACCATGGTGTTTCGGGAAAGCAACCAAGCGGACCACAGGCTCACTTTACATATGCAGAAACAGCCCCGTCAGCAGCCCCTCCATCGGCCGGAACATTCTGGTTCTAATACTTATTCCACCAGTGAATTGCTTAGAAATGTCAAGCAGTGGAGGCAGAATTCTCTTGTTCGAGGAGCCGATTTTGAACCAGAACAGTTCAGTTCATTAGCATGTGTGTTGGAAAAGTCTGACACGGTACAGAAACCACGAAAAACCCATCAGGGACTCCCCTCTGTTGGGTGTGGACACTTCGTAGGGAATGTCAATCAGGGTCAGGGACCCTCAACCAGGCTAGAACTCTCATTAGGGGAGAACGAGCCAAAGAAGAAGTTTTTGAGAAGTGGACGTGCAGTAGAGGCAATCTGGAAAACAAGTGCGACATCATGTGACCTAGATTAGCATCCAAAGCAACACTGCGAACCTTTACCCGGTGTGACAACATCGTGCAGAATGGATACGTATGGTTGTATCGGCTCTCAGGTCGACATGGATACGCCGGTTCGTGTCAGGTTGTGTTTGGCTTTCTAAGAAAATACCTTCGAGGTGTGACAGCCACTGAAAATAATAATCACTCCATGACACGAGCTGCTCCTGAGACGCAGAGTGAGGAATGATTACAAAAACAGAGAAAATAAAAAGGGAATTATGACAGCCCACAGCAGGACCGGGTCAAGATGGAGAGGAGACACAGATGGGAGCATTAGCTACTTCTTAGTTTTATTAGCTTTGAATTTCCACCATCGTTTACTCCAACCTTGGATCACTGAAGGACTCGAGCCGAATACCTTTCAGCAAAACCCATAAAAGACGAACTTGTGATGGGACCGTTGGCTCTCAGCGGGTTCCGCACTTCCCCTCCAGACTACAGTCCGTCAGTCGAGTCGCTCCTGTTTATGCAGCCGCACACGCCGGCGTAAACGCTTCGGCGTGGCTGAGCGCTGATCTGGAGAGGAGCGCTCATCCATCCGACGGAATAATGGCCCGCCGCGCTAAGCTAATGTTATTATGGGATCTCCGCCACAGAACACGTCCCTCACAAGGCGGCGGGGCTCAGATGTTTTATTCATCGTTTCCCCGGGTCAGCGCCGGCTTTGTGGGAGACTGTTTCCTCCATTAAGTCCAGCCGAAGACAGAACCACATCCTTGTACGCGCACTTAGAGGCCTGCTGCAGGGGCGCCATCGCAGCAGCACTTCTCCTTAACAAGCCCTTTCAGCCCCGGCGACACGCTGGAAGCGACAGAGCGGCATCGCAAGCATCTACCATTCCTGAGGAGGTTCATTCCTGTCAAATGTCCGCCAGCATTCAGTCCTTAATAACCATCGAGGTACTCGAAGGGCCAGATGGCACAAGGCCTGCACTTCTCCCTGGTGGACTCCATTTTTCTCGGAGAAGTAATCCTATCCCCAACGTTTTCCGTCCACACCCACCGTTGTTCGCGGTGTTGTATTGTTGATTGTGGCGCCCAAACGTCCAGCCCTAACTGATTTAATTTCCATATTGAAGACGCCCAACCAAGTCAGGAAAGCCCCACGCTGATGCAATTACGCCATATTGATTACAGCTGAAGGACGTCCAGCGTAATCACTCCTAATCCTCGGCCGGCATTTGATATATCAACACACACGCGAAAACACGCACACCAAGTGATAAACTGCATTGTTTGTCTATGTATAATTTATCCGGTTATGCCGCGGTGACCCCCTTTGCCCTGAGAAATAATTAACCCTCCATCTTATCTTACTGTTGTCGTACAGTAACGCAATAGGTGGACAACAACAGGTCCCATATAATGCCCCAATCTGCACTGTAGCAGTTATTGATGTCATTAGCGTGAATGATGACATGGACCACAAAGGCCATGAGGGTCCAATCATCCATAATGGCCGCCGCTTCGCTCCGCTAACTCCTGGTTATCTGGCAGGGCTCGTCCACGACCAACCTGCTGTGTAAACGCGGCGTCCGTCTCGCTGAGACAAAGCAGGGCTATCAGCTTGCCCGGGCAGCGGTGGTGAGACGATACGCTGGAGGAGAGGCTGGAAAAAACTACTCATCCCCCTCTCAGCTCCACTGTCTGCTCACACACACACGCGCGCGCACACACACCTTTGTTTGGCTGCTCTTGAATAGCAGTGAGCTGGCGACAGCTCGGCCCTCGGAACAAGTTCGTCACTCCTCCTGAGATGCACGAATACGTTTAATTAAGAGGAGAAGTTGCTGATTCTGAAAGTCGGCGACCCAAAAAAAACTCCTCCATCTTTTCATTCTTTGTTTACCAGGGTGATATAATAGCAACATAACGCCATAACGAAAATCTCTCCTATACCGCCACCTGGTCTTCTCCATCCATCATTTCAACTGCCTTCCTCCCAAGGACGATGTGACAGCACGGTCACCTCCCATTACGTGAATCAGCTAAATATTAAATGCATTTTGTTTTATTACCGCCGCACCGTCTGCCCTCTTCCTCAGTTTCCGTGCCAACCTTAATTAATTGCAGAATGTGGTGGAGAAAAACATTCCATCTGCCGGCTCGTGGCCCAGATAACACCCACAGCCAAACCGCCACCGAGGGAAACCGAAAAATCCTTTGAGGAGCATCAGACACAAAGGCCTCAGCTGTGAAGTCAAAGGTTACACCATAGCCAACCACGAAGGTTTAGCACAGGAATGTAAGACCCTGTAATGATGTTGTGTGTACGCCTTTGTTGGTTTCTACCCCATTGCCAAATCACCATGGCGACAACATCCAGATAACGTCAACACAAGGTTACAGTTGTTAAGAGTTAAATGCTGAACAAACAAAGGACACAAAGGCCGTTCGTGACTTTGAGTGATTCTTTCTTGCGGCAGTAACAAAACACACAAAGCACAACTGTCCATAATCCTGGAAAGCACAGGCAGCCCTCGCAGAGGAAGTGGAATTACACACACATTACACACGCCGCTGCTTGGCAGCTACCGCCGCTGGGCCGGGGCTGAATGGAGCGTCTCCACGTCCTCACCTGCTGCGGCAGCTGTCCGTCCCCTGAGCGGGACAGACACTTGCTCTTGGTGGAACAGCGCCGCATTGAAAAGTTAGCGTGGGCCCCATATAAGGTGCGGGACAGATGGACTTGCAGCAGCTGACACGGACAAAAGGTCTACAACCGGTACAAAAGATGGAAAAGGCGGTCCAATCTAATTAGGAGGCTCTCTGAGACATTTCCCGGCGTCCTCCTGCGGTCTAGATCAACCCGAAATCAAATCCGGTGATGTTGAAACGACGACAGCGACTAGAAATATATCGTATACATTAGAATTCATAATGGCGGCACTGTTGTTTGCTTACTCCATCATCCTCTGATTACAACGCAAATATCCAAACGGATTAAAACACGCAGACTGCTTTACTGCCCGTGCGACCGAATTAATATTTACTAAGGAAATTTTACGAGCTTAACTCAAAGCATACATCAGGCAGATGTATGTCCATCGGCCCGGCAACTGAGTCGCCGCGCCGATTAGGGGCGCGTTTATCGGAGGGCACCTGGCGGACGGAATCAAATTAAGCCCTGTCACAGAACGTTAAGCTGCGATCGTTTTGCTTTACAGTTGCACATAAATGACGCCGCGTTGTGCTCTGTTAATTTTATGCAAGTACATTACGGCGCGGCTGCCGACGAGGTGCGCCGCCGCCCGGCACATTGCCGGTGGCGACGCCAACAAGGCCCCGCGAAGGTCGTTTCCACGGCCTGGCGGCAGACGCCTCCCTACCTCCCTCCCTCCCTCCGCACGGGTGCAGCCAGCCAAGGCCTTTGATTGGGGACGTCGGAGGAGGAGGTTGCAGACGTAAATGGCTGAATTGGCCCCGTTCCCGGCAGCCCCGGCTCCCCCGAGCGCGCTCAGTCACTCAGCAGAATGGCTTCGGCGCGGCTCCGCCCTCACCTCCACCCTCATTAACATGCCTTCCCGGCAGCTCGCGGCCGCGTCTTCAAACGCGCCGTCGTTCGTTCGGGCTTTGAAACGCGAGCCAACGCCTCGCCGCCGCCGCCAAAACACCTCTCCAAGCAGAACAACTTCTCACTTTGTAGCCCCGCAGAAGGACCGGGGGGCACATTGTTTTGAAAGTTTCTGACTCCATCAAATTAATACTGCAGAATCCGAAAGCCGGAGAAGGATCGCCGCTTTGATCCGCCGCTCGCTTTCACGGGGCGTTTAAAGCCGATAGTCCCACTTATTCCGATCAGGCTCCTGCACTCTGAGCTGCTGAAAGGAGAGATTCATTTTGTGGGCATAGAATATGATTCAGCATGTAGCCGCGTCCTCTTTGGATGTCTTGTAGGTGTCCGGGTCGTAACAAAAAACGCTTCACAGGCGGATAGCAGATCCATCTATGTCTACATCTTCTTGAAAATCACTCAGCAGTCTCACATTTCAGAATTTTCAAGGAAAATCTGCCAGGATGAACCTCTTCCTACGTGTCCTTTTAACTTTACAGGGGTCTTGAGGTGTCTGACTTGGTCCTGTGTGGTCAAACTCCATTGTAGCTTAATGACACCCCAATAAAATGCTTGATTTACTCATTGTATCGTGAACATCAAAGCTAATCGAGCTAAATGCATGTCCTCTGTGTCTATATCTCACTAACTTCTTACTGCATACGAAACTATTACAAAAGCAGCCTGGTCCACATCACAGAACAGCAGAACAAGTGAGTAAATTTGTCTTAAGGTGCTGAAGCACTGTAAGGCAGTTATTTATCTTATACCAAGTGTCTAACCAGGTCAGACGCACCCCAACACACCTGGCAGGTGAAAAGTCCAAATCTGGAAAGGAGCAAAGTCAGCGACCCAGTTAGTAAATGACTGAGCTGCACGTCTCAGGATGATGTTTGTCTGCCGTCCTGCACCGGGTTCATTTGAGGAACCTGGCAGTACTCTGAGGATCTCAACAGACAAGCAGACTGAGGCTTCCTAGAACATCCGGGACAAGCTCAGATCAAGCCACAAACCGGAGATCCTTTGTTACGGCGACACAGAGAGCAGCAGAATCAGACCTGAACCGTCGAGAGATTTGAAGGACGATGGAGATCAAAACATAAGTCTGGAGCTGCTGTGCTCGCTACGACAGTTTCTCAGCTCGACCGTACAGACGCACCATGCAAAGTGGAGGCACAGAGCCGGAGATGCAAAAGTATTGCATCATGTTTTCTCCGTTTTGTAGCTGCTGAATTGCACAATAGCTGCCGTGGATGATGTCACATGGGAGGCACCACATCTGATTCCTGTGGTGACGGCTTTCTGTGTTTCCTTTCGGTATTTCACAATTCTGCTAGAAATGAGGCCGCCTGAGCTTCGTCAGAGGTTCCGTTGCTCAGCAGAGGGTTCTGTAAATATTGATTAGGTGGAGTCTGATCTAGGTGGAGGAGCTACGACGAAGTTGCTCCACTAGCAGCTCTTCTCGCAATCGATTTTGGGGCGAGGACTTTCTGGATTCTGGGATAACAGCTGGGGAAATTGGGTTAACGCCCTTCGTCCCCCCCATACCCCCTCCTCCTCTCCCTCAGCTGCTCCCTCCATCCTGGCAGAAGGTCTGGCTCCTCAGCCCTGATGTTCTCCTCAGCAGTGCTCTGCCCTCACTTCTCTCCCCCCTGCCGGGTAGGAAAATCTCGGGAATGGTCCCGCCGAACGGCCCACACTCCTTCCCACGCTCCTTCACCAACTTCCCGCCCTGCATACCAAAGTCCCTCCGATGACGTGACGGAGTGTTGGCAAAGTGGGAGGATGGAAAAATCTCATGGAGAAGGAGGATCCATTACTGCAGCAAACAACAACAACAACAACAACAACAACAGGAGAAGCCGGCCTGTGTTGGCCCGGTGGAGCCGACGTTGGGCGGTCCCAGAACGATGACGTACTTCCCGGAACCATGCCAACAATGAGACTTAGTGTGGAAACCACCGGGTTGGAGACGCCCTCTGCACATGAACACACACACGCACACACACATGCAGACTATTTCTTCTCCTCTTATTTAACAACTTCCTCCCATCCTCATCCAACCCATTGAGAAACAGTCCGACTCAGCTGGGCCGCTCAGTTTCAGGCTACGCTGCTAGGTAGGCAGCCCCCCCAGCCTCCTCCTCCTCCTCCTCCTCATCACATCAACA
>OMPJ01009009.1:33632-45080 GCA_900312935.1 Carapus acus | reverse complement strand
CACCGACAGCAGGCACCTGCAGCAGAGGCACGGCAGGGTGGAGGTGCACAGGGACCTGAGGGGGCATGGCGTAAGGTGCAGCCGGCTGCAGGGTGACGGGCAGGGCTCCGCGGGGGCCCTGCATGGGGTAGTGATGGACCACGTTCATCTGGGGAGGGTGAGTCGGCATGACGTTCATCATGGGGACCGGAGCGTTGCCAGGGACCGCCTGGGTGGGCACCTCGCTTTTGGGAGGATCTGTGTAAGCGGGCAAAGACAAATATGAAGCAAAGTCAAAGAGACCCCGAAACGAGGTTTAGGTTTAGGTTTGGGCTCCATTTGACAAACCTGCTGCTGCTGCTGGCGCTGCCGGCGGTGCCTGCTGCTCCTCCTCTGTTCGGCTCCACCCCCCCGGGCCTCCTCCTCTCTCCCTCTTCGAGTAATAATCTTGAACATCTGCGGGTAGTGTCCGCCTCACCGCCCAGCTGGACGCGGACGACCAGCCCGAGCGGTCTAGGACAGAGTCCGAGGGCTCTGAGTCTTTCCTGCGGCCGCCCGGCCGGTTCTCATTGTAGCGGCTGTACGAGTCGCTCCCTGAATTGTTGCTTGTACCTGAGAAGTTGTTCCGGGGCTGCCAGCGGCTGTCTGACGTGTCTTCCTGCTGGTTGTAAAAGGAGCGACCGCCGCCGCCCCGCCCTCCGCCACGCCCACGCTCAAAGCCCCCACGACCCCCGCGGCCCCACGAGTCTCCTCTGGCGCCGCTGTTGCGCTGATCTTCCCACCGTGAGCCGCCGCCGTCGCGGTTCCTGTTCTCGGCATCGTTGCGAATGCTCTCCGTGACCCAGTCGGGGTTTTCAGACCGGCCCTGGTCGGGCGAAGACTCTGAGGGGACGCCGTTCTCAAAGCGGCCAGAGCCTCCATACCTGCGTCCGTCCCCGCCAGACCCGCCGCCCTGTGTGGACCTCCATCCCGTCCTGCGGTCGTTCCTCGGAGGAGAGCGCTCCCTGGAGGCCGAGCGCTCGGGACTGGGGCCTCGCCTGTAGGACCTCGTTCTCGATCGAGACCTCGAGCGAGATCTCGACCGGGAGCGCGTCCTGGATCGCCTTCTCCGCCTCTCTCGACTATCTCGATCCCGCCTGGAATAGTCTCTCTCGCTGTCTCGATCCCTGTCCCGGTCCCTGTCCCTGCTGCGTGGCCTGGGGGAGCGCCTGGATTGAGGGCTGCTATCGTGCTCTCGGGAATTCGACCTCGAGTTCCTAGACTGGTCTCTTCTGGACTCCCTCTTGGGGGACCACGTGGAAGTGGGCGAGTGGAAGCGAGAGCGCCTCTGCCGTCCATTCTTCCTCTCCTGGCTCTTGTCGCTGTCCCTTTGCTCCTTGAGGCTCGGCTCCTGGTTTTCGGAGGCGGGGGGGCATTCTGCAGCGGTGGAGGTGCTGCTGTCTTTCGACTCTTCTAAAATGAGATTGTCGCCGTGCTCGCTGCTGGGCGAGCTGCACTCCATGGGGACGACGCTCGTGTCATCCTGCTGTGGACTGTCATTTTTGCGTTTGGCCTCCTGGTCGGTTCCGCCGTCATTCGGTGCAGCTTGAGAAAGCTCTTGCCTGTCAACAGCTATGGAGGTGTTTCCCTCCAAGTCGGCCATCATCTCCTCTGAGGAGGAACCAGGGTCAGTCTTTGCGTCTTTTATGGAGTCTTCATTGCTGGCCTGGGGTGAACCGGCGCAGATCTCCATCTTACCATCGTGGTTGCTGCTGCAAGGTGACACGCTGTCTCTGAGCTGTGAGTTTGTGGGGGATGCTCCCTGTCTTGCCTCGAAATCTTCAAACAGCTGCTCCTCCTCACACGTCCGCAATTGGACCTCAGGCTGTGGGCCAGGGCTGTTTGGAGACAAATTGGAGGGAGACGCCTGTTCATTGTCCCCGTCATCTTCGCCCCTCTGTCCTTGCTCGTCTTGGTCAGAATGTTCCTGAGTTTCTTGTCTGGCATTACTATCCAAAGGTAGCGGACAAAGCTCCGTGCTTCCTTTCTCGTCGGCAGAGTCCTGGTCTGACTTGAGGCTCCCCTCAGCCTCGTGGTCTTGCTGGTCCAAAATGTCCATTTGCTGCCCAGTTTCTACATTGTCCTCCTCCTCCTCTTCCTCCTCCTTCTCGGTCTTGTCACTCCCTTCCTCATCTTCCTCCTCGCTCGTTCCCGGAGCGCTTACAAATTTGGTCGCAGGCTTTTTCCTCGCTGTCGCTTTCCGTTTCCCGCTGGCCTTGCGGTTTGTCACTTGTTTCCCCTTCCTCTTTGAAGGCACCTGAGCAGCCTTTCCAGGCTTGGCGGAAGGACTGCTGGACGACTCAGAGTCCGAGAGACTGGAGTGTGGAGGCGTGGCCGGGTCTGATGCTGGGGCCTCTTCGTTGGACTTGCTGTTGCGCTCAGATCGCCTGCTTGGAAGAGACTCTGCCTCTTTGGTGGGTGCTTTGGAACCGGACGCTCTGGTGCCTCTCTTCTCGCCTCCCTTGGAGCAGGTCACAGCGCAGATGACGCCCTGAAAGGCTGTGAGGACAGAGATTATTTGCATGTAGACTCAATGTATCACTAAATTGGCCCAACGCTGCTCATATAAAGAGAATAGTTGATTCAAAATTGTGAAAAATCACTTGCTCAGGCACGTTAGCTGGCAGATAAGCCGGCAAAACATACTGGGAAGTCAAAAAAATTGTTTGCGTGAACACTGATCTGGAATGGACCTGTCAATTACCTCTTACAAGAGGCTTGCGATTGAGATTCAGCATCTATAAAACGTTTCCTCACTTACAGCACAATAACACAGACTTTCAAATCGAACTGCCACCGCTCTGCCAACTCACCAAAATGCCCGTGACTGAGGGATGTGCTGGATGTGAAGGGCGACGACGATGCTCCGAAGGGAAACGGGCTGTGGATGGGATGGACACCCTGTCTGCAATTCCAGCACACACAAACAGATAACTTCACAAACAAGACCCCACTCGCAATGACATCAAGCCGAGGGGTGAGTGGCACCCTCGGGACACGATGCCACCTCTCCTGAGAAATTGAATTAAGATGCTTCTGCGTTCCCACACCTGGAGTTGCCATTGACGGCCATGGGCCCGACCGCCGAGAGCCAGCGGCAATCTTGTCTCTGTGGCGTGCAGTGTTTGAGGGTGAGGTTGTGATGATGCGAGTCCTCTTCCACCCATCCGGACTCTACACTGAGAGTGAGCACGACACACACACACATACACAACCCAGCGTCAGGGCACAGACTTCTCTGTGGCATTATTTGTCGGAGACGACTGTGACTGCGCGGCGGACATTGTGACATACATGTCCTGGGCTGACGCGCCGATCAATGTGCTGAGGGGAGACAGAGGTGAAGCGCAGGACTCGGATCCTCTCACCTGAAAACAATACAATGCAGAAAAGGTCAGCCAGAGATCAGATGGAGATGGCAAAATGTGACGACAAAAGCCAACAAAAAAACAACTAAAACAATCCTTAATATCTGACCTTTTTGCTGTTTAGTGAGGACTGGTCCTCATCACTACCTGGAAAAGGCAGTCATACGGAATGAGTCTACTGAGGATTTTATTGTCAAGAAATCACGGACAAAGACTGAATGTGTCATACATTTCCGCACAAGTCCTTTTGTTTTACCATCTGGCGTCCTCTCCGGCTTTTGTCGTCTCACCCTGCGCCCATGCTTGCTTCTGTAAACGCAAAGAATTCCAACCTCTCGGCAAAAATGCTTCAAATAAAAATGGCCATCACGTCAAACTGACTAGTGACTAAAGCCATCGTAACCAATCAGTGATGGTCCAATCACAAGACACGGAGCAAAGACAAATATTGTCTTATTGCCCTCGAACTACGTCCTCTAGCCTTACTATGTGTCACTCACTTCAGATAGAGTTGCTTTTGAGACTTCTGACAGCAGAACGGCTCAGCTGGACTTTGACTTGACGTTCGCAACTTAACAGCAACCTGAAAGCAGAAGAAAGATTGTTTTTTTTGTATTCATTGTGAAATTAATTTGTACTATTTTTGTGGGATGCCTATGTGTACGTCAATAAAACTATTACTGCCGCTAGCCGAGGGGATATGGGGCAAACTGACCTGCACGCAGCCCTGAGTCAAGTCCCATTTGTAAACATGAGTGAAAGGTTTTCTGTCCACAGGGCAGGATGGAACCATCTGCAACTGAAATTTCCATCAAAAGAAAAAAAAAGATTCATAAGAAAATACAGCGACAAGTTAAACGTCAGTGGATTCACGGCAGTGGACAACACAATCACCTCTGCCCATGTGAGGAGGCATCTCAGGCAGAAGACATGGCAGCAGCTGTCTGGCATGGCCAGTTCGCCGCCGGCAATGACGCCAAGGCAGATGGGACATCTCTCCGGCTCCTCTGGGTCCGTCCCATCTGGGGCTCCTTGACCACCTGTACACAGCAAAAACATTCAGCACAATGTCCACAATCTCAAGCAGCTGTAGAAGAAATAACAGAGAGCAAAGCAGGGAGCATTCAGATACCCAATAAAAAAAATACATGTATGAAGTAATCTGAAGTAATGACAAATACACCATAATTTTGAGAAGGATCAAATCCTGCATTGAAGCAATTTCCATTAGACGTGATGATCAAAATAATACTGTGGTGAAATCAAAGGTAGACTTTGCCAACACGCGAGTGCGATTAAAAATGCACGAAAGAAAAACAGGCTCCAAGGCTGAAGGCTGGGTGAAGGAAAACCAAGATAACCATGGTGCCATCAGTTTCAGTGTGTTGTTCAAGTCACACAGGAGTCTCGTCCAACTTTCCAATGTAGTGTTGATTACATCATGTTCTGCTGTTGTATGTAGTACTGCCTAACCAATGAGAACAAGGTGGGGGAATCAAGACTCCAAACATCACTGGGCTGTGAACCGACACTCACCACTTCCAGCTGCAGTCATGTCTGGCCTGGGCTCTCCAAATCACCACTGAGTGAATTCACAGAAAAAGACAAACACACAAACATGATAAGCTCAGCTTGTTAAAACATCTGCCAGCTTGATTTCTGTCACTCACCGACTGCACGGTCTCTACATTGTAGTCCATTTACTAAAATAATAAACTTTGCAGGCTAGCTTGGAATACACACTGATAGAGACCAAAGTGTGCACACACATATTGCTGTACTAGGCTTGTATTCCAGCTTATTTGCGATGGGCTTTCTGTTGATGTATCTGCCTAAAATCTGTGGCGCTGCAATTTGTGTAAGAAATTCAGAATACAGCCTTACAGCAACTGAGTAACACACCCCGGAACAGCCTGAGCTGTAAAGGTAGGTGGTGTTGTGATGACATAACACTTCAGCAACTATGAAAAATAGGAGCCCATTAGTCCCACACAATCAGAACTTGGGTGGGGGAGACAGAAAAATCATTTCATCTGATATTTCCCAATTCCAACAACATAGCTGAAGGTTAATGGATAAATTAGCCATCTTTCATACATACTGACCTGGAGTTGTTTATATTGTATTGTTTATTTTTCAATTTGTCACGTTTTAGAAATCTCACTGGTAAAACAATATTAGACCCTCTTACACTGTAAATTACACTGTAATTATCAAAGCAAAGAAACTTAACATGCAGAGGCCTGAGGGAGAGAAACGTTTACCTCACATGCACCGTTACACTGGACTTTATGATTCTCTCACAAATACTTTCATGATATCTTACGTGAATTGTAGGGGAACGTGGTGTGTACATGCATGCGTACACATTCACTGTGGTTATTACTGCTTATAACTATTTGTCGTCAGTGTAATTATGGAATAGCACAAAACACCAAAACCACCTTTGGTGTTATTACGAGAAATTTCATTTTAAAACACAATCAAGAGGTGTTATTGAGCGCATGGAGACATGTGAAAGCCAGCATGTCCTAGTTCGAGAAATCAAAACGGTCGAAGACAGAGTTTTTCATGCAAACTATCGGCCCACAGACAAAAATAATAGTGCAAAGCAACGAGACACATCTTTATTGTTAGCATTTTAGCAGAAAGCCCGTTGACTAGATTTACAACGCTTGACAGCAGCTTCGTCCGCAAGCCAGCCTGTGGCCATGACGAGCTGTAACTCTGAAAAAGTGAAACCCGATCAACCACCACTTTGGCCTGTACAAATGTCAGCCTGGGCACGGAGTGCAAGCCCCAAAGCTCCTTTTCATGCACATTTAAAAATAAACCTGAGTCAACATGGACCTTTTTTTTACTGCGGTCATGAATCCGCAGCCCCCCATTTTCTCCTCCTGCCCAAACAAACTGCGTAACTGTTCGGCTAAAACTTCCACACGCACACTTACCCCGTTAGCGAAGCTGCACTAGCCACGAATCCGCTATAGATAACTTAAATGGCAATTAATTGTTATTTCAGAGACAAACACAGTAAAGGCTGCCGATTGAATGGTTCCATAGCCCATTGTGTATCGGCTCGGCCTGGCTTGGAGCAGCATCAAACCGGCTAAGCTGTGCCAACACGACGCTGACAACACGATTGTTGACGATTAGCCAACTAGCCTTTACTAGCTAAAAACACTTAGCTGCTTCAGCAACATAGCTGTTAGCACCGACGTGGCTAAACGGCGTCTAATATTAGCATTACTCTAGCTATTGAAGGTCATACGCTACCTAGCATTAGCACTTAATTTCAGCTAAAAGCAGCCTAGCTGACCCGGGAACAACAGCGGCAACCTGCTTGCGTCGTGCTAGCCTGCTTGTTCATTAGCTCCCGTTAGCTAGCGGTTTACTGTCGTCACTCACCGTGAAGCGCTGCGGCGGCTCTTTATTCACACAGTTTTCGTTAGGGTCCGAACTCCTGGCAGAAACACAGAGGTGAGAACGCGATCCAGCGACTGTTTAGGGGTAAAAGCGAAGCGTAGGTTTCGCAAAGTCTCAGCCACATGTCTCGCAGTCTGGTTGAGAAGTTGAGGGCACGGTTGTCGCCCCCTACCGGTGGCAATCGGCAGGGAGCACACAGATTTAATCCCGGCAATTAGGCCTGGGAACACGACAACAGCAACAGCAGATCTCATCACTTAAGATTTAATACAGGCAGGTCGTTGACACGTTTGACCAGATTCTTTCAAAATCTACGATCCGATATTATTTCACTGTGTGTATGAATTGGGTCAGACATTGCATGTGAATGGTTTATAGAATTATTTGCAGGCTTTGGCTTAAAAATTCATCATTGGCTCTTCCTTTCAATGTTTTTCCCCTCCTGCTCCTCTGTTGACTGAATTCCCGCAGAACAAAATCAATTAAGAAACATCTCACCTCATCATACATCCTTGCGACAATTAGAACACTACTCTCAGTCACATACAATGTCACTACAATTCCCTGGGACACATCCTTATTTGACGTTTGAATCGAAGCAGTTCATGTAACCCTGCATGTGTCATTCACATATCATTGCGAATCCGGAAAGAAAGAATGAGCAAGCAGAGGCTACTGACAGACACTCTGCACATTGATCCTAAATGGAATTTTAGCATTTCACACTTTCCGTGTTAAGTGAAATGTTAATGGTTTATTACTACTCTCAAGGGCACATAGATTTGTTCCAATGTTGAATAGTAACTCATGTGAGCATGTCTTATGCTGGAACAAGCAGTTAAACTCACAGAAATGTATGTTGTCTGGCATTAGAGCTTTCCATTTCAAGTTTGCAAAACTTCTGATTATGTAGCGCTCACTCACCTACATATCTGGTTAGACACAGTACAGCCACCACTGATGTTGCCATTGTCGAGCATCCATTTCACATCTGGATCTGAAATGAGAAGTTATAGGGAACAGAGTTGTGCAAAAAAAAAAGGTCAATGCAATCACAAAGCACAGAGGTTGCGCGAAGAGAGGAAACAAGGTTTTCTTCTAACAGTGTGAAAGATAAGATGGGAATAGGTACATGCTCCCTTTGATCACGGACATGATATGAAGGCGTTTTGATGGATACATGGAATTCAGCATTGAAGGGTACTTGCAGGAGTGTGGCGCTGAAAGAAGCAATCAAGAATTCCACAGGGTTGACAGGTACAAGCCAAAAGAAATTATTCAGAGGTAAAACTGAAAAAATGGGTTAGCGTGGCAGCAACTTGCACTTGTTAACGTCTAAATGATCAAAAGGCCGGATTAAGCATGCAGATGTCTCATCCTCAGCCCCAACTTCTGCTGTGATAAAAATAAAAATACAAAAAAGGAAAAGCAAAGGAGAAAAAACATAAAACCAAAGCAAAATGTTCAGTCTTTTATTTAAAAACTATAAACAGTCACCAAAGTAAATAAAGCCAATCTCTAACAGACTGTTAGGTCTATGTATAGTCACACATCCTACTGACACCGCAGAAATGAGGATGGTTGGGGTCACCCCGATCAGATGCTAATACAACAGGCAGTCATGTTACACAACACACGGTAGAGAGGACAGTCTGAGGACGTGAGCCGGAATGTGGCATGGTATTAAGAATGAAAAAATAGTACAATAAAACTCCACACTATATTAAGATAGAAAAAAGTAGTGAAGAAAATATCATACCTGCACGTAAAGCAAAGAACACAGGAGAAAACCTGTATAAAAACTCCATGTATTTAAACCAATTTACAAATACAAAAAAATTTTGGTACAAGCACTGTGCCCGTACAATGACAAAAAACGTTTACAGTGGATATATGTCACGGGTGTGTGTCTGTGTGTGTGTGCGCGCGCATGTGTGCTGGGTGGGGGAGGAGGGTATGTGTGGTTGGGGGGGAAAGGGAGAGAATACCTTCAATATTTTTTTCTTCTACAAAATGACATGATATATTATTCCATACTCTTTCAGCCAGCAAAATGAGTTCTACAAGGTATTATAATACAAAAAATGTCACAGTTCCACAAAAAACTGTTTTCCCCACCCTAAGCTTTACAGCATCAGTACCTTTGCAGAATTATTTACAGGTTTTAAGTACATTCATCCACTGCTGAGTATAGAATCACATTAGATACAAGTGACCAGGGATCATAGAAAAAAACAAACCAAAAAAACAAAGAAACAAAAAACAAACAAAAACAAAAACAAAAACAAAAAATAACATAACTACCGTATTCAAACCTAACAAAGTAATGCTTCTATTACTCCACAGAGCAAGTTCTCCAGTGGCTGCATCGGCATGAAAGAGGATCTTTCTTTATATATATTCACAACATATTTACACAATTCTTTTTATTAATTGTAATGGTATTCATTTCAATAATAAATAAGTGAAAATATATTGACTCAAGTAAGAAAACCAAGCTACCAAGTTTCTAAAGAAAACAAAAAAGTTTTTTCTCTGCACCAGTCGCTGCCCGAGTCCTCCTCGAACCAACCCCGAGGACGTCTTGTAGTCTTGATCGCCCCCCCGCCTGCCCATGCACCCGTTTACTCATCGGTTGGCCGCCAATCGCTGCAACGCACCAATAACAGGGCCAATGGGAGAAAGGGAGGGGCAACAATATTTTTTAAAGAAGATATCTAAAAAATTTCAACGAAATGTGCTCGTTTCTGGGGTTTAGTTGGTGAAGTCCAAAAGGGAAGCAGTCTAAAAGAGCTCCCCCGTGTGGACAGCTGGTGGAAGACCCCCGTGGCAGTTTGTTGTGTGGACAGGTGAAAGGACCAGATGGCGAGTAGAGGGTGGGGTTTGGAAAGTTTGGAGGTAAATGCTATAGGTTGAGGGGGTAGTAGTTGTGGGATGGGAGGGACTGGGGCTTTAGCTGGCTCCGCACAATTTCCCTGCTACAGCTCACCACAGGCTTTCGACCAGTCGAGGGGGATGGCAGCAGGGGAGGTCGGGGGGAGCAGGGCCGGTAAGAGGTTGTCCCTCACGTTAGGGGCCTCAAGCCTGGAGCGAGCGCGTCAGTTCATAAAGGCATTTGGCGAGCGTGGTGGAAACCTCCATGTTGCTTATCGCGAGCACGGAGAGGTGCGTCTCATGCCTCTTCACCAACCTGAAAGACCATAGCAGAGAGTCAGTCTGCCCTCTAGATCAACTCAGAATGCAGCAAAATCCTGAACCTCAAATTCGAACGAAGAATAATAAGGCAATACATAGAAAACTGTGGTGACATAATGTCATAAGACGGTAAGATCAGGTGTGACAAGTTCCTTATGAAACACTCGGGACTGACAGTATCAACGTTTGGCTTTGAACAAGTGCCTGCAGTCTCATACACTGTACTTATATCAGAATTACTCCTCTAAGACAGCAAAATGGCAGGAAGCTTCCTTTGTGCAATACGGGACTTATTTTGCATGTCTGTCTGCCCAGATGACACTACAACCCTGTAATATTTGAAGTATAAGGTCTCCACATTCATGCAGGCACCTCAAAGAACACAGTATATTGATGGTAAGGCTGATGCATAAAACTTACCTGCGACCACAGTCAGAGTGCTTGGCGATGTTCTTTAACGTTAAGGCAGCAGTTAATCGTATGTGTTTGGTCACTGGCCCCTCCTTTTCATCCTGGTGGGAGAAGAAGGGATTATTTAAAATTCAGGAGTGCTGGGACAAAATTTGACTTCTGTTCTGCAATACATCTTTAATGGTTGAGTGTGTGTGTGTTTCCTAATTTTCCTTACAGTGAAGTCCCTGAAGACCAGATTCCGAGAGCCTCTGCGAAGGGCCATGAGAGCTGCGCTTGGATGATTGACGATTGCTTTTGATGCTCGTGGTGGCTGATTGCCGCCTGCCGCTGGGGGGGTCCTTAAAATCGACAGAGATGTAGATGTTCCATTTGCAGTATGTTTAAGACTGTTCGCTCTATCGACGGAGGATTGACACGGTTCAACATTGACGTGAAAAATCATTTCCAGAGATGGTGGGCTGACGTACTGTGAGGAGGTCTGATTTGGGCTTTGCGCCTGCTGCTCCTCTAGCTTGAGGCCTGCTAGCAAGGCATCTCTGGAACAGTGCTTATCCTGTGAAGGGAGGGGAAACAATTCAGACTGAGCTCCTTGCCTTCCACTCGCCCTTCACGTTACAATGACAACTGTCCCGACAAGGATTGTGGAGACGCTTGCCTGTAAATGAGTGATGAAGGACAGTCTCTGCCGGGGGAATGGTTCACACCCCTCCCACAGACACTGGCCCCCGTACGCGTCCTTTCCTCCATGCTGCGTCGCCGCGTGGTAAAATACCTGCGACGGCGTTTCAAACCACCTGTGAGGGAGAATGGAGGCACAGGAGGGATTACCGGCAAGTTCTTAACTGCTGAACCACAGCGCTTTGTCAGGTAGGTGGTTGTACAGACCGTTTACAGGACTGCCAAAGGCATTTGAAGTTCTGCCCTGCTTTCCTGTTCTGCTCCGGCGGCGTGGGCGTTTGCTGCATTGGGAGGTGAGGACTGTGGTTACCCGATGGTGCAAGCTGGGAAATCGGGGGCGGGGAAGGGG
>OMPJ01009009.1:0-33612 GCA_900312935.1 Carapus acus | reverse complement strand
GGGAAGGGGTCACGTTAGGCTGTAGGGGGAGGGTGGGCAATGCAGGACATTAGAAAAGGGGGAGAAAAGAAAGAGTTGACAATTTCTTACTAGTTTTTCTCATGCCCGGAGTAATCATCCCCTCCTGCACTGAAATAGTGGACAGAAATGCTCTGTTGGCTGAGATGTAACCGGAACCATTGTCTCACGGTGACAGTTGTTCACCCAGCCGTTTTACTTTTGGAGGTGGGTATCAGCGAGGGCCACATGGTCTTAACTGGCCTCACCTTCTTAACCTCCAAATAAAAATGTAATATCAATAAATCGACTCTGAGGAAGTGTCGTGAATGTTCCGCGAGAAAAAAAGGTTCAACGATTCAATTATGGATTTGAAACTGCGCAGCAAATGTCTAAGTTGTTTCATCAAGCTTGAACCTCTGATTCAATCCCTATCTCCAACGTTTCAGTCACACAAACAGCCGCCAGTGTGTTAGTGTGACACTGAAAATATGGTCATCCCTATTTGTGAATTTCTACACAGACCCACTCATGATGGTGACTTAGTGCCCTGGAATTCATTAACTCTTAAGGGCAGTGTGCAGCATCAAGAGTTCATCTCCAGGTCTCACAGCCTCTTGGCTTGGCTATGGGTCACTGCAGGCTCATTAACCCCACTCACTTGTTTATGAGCGCCAAGAGGAAACCCACACAGTCTTCTTGACTTGTTGACACTTAAGATGAGTCAGTGTCCTCGTTCCATTTAAAAAGTTTAATAACCATACCTTGAGCCTTTATGCGACAGGCTAGATCACTACGAGCATTACCTTTACGAAGTCGATAAACATTCACGACCAAGGGTGACAACCGATCAATTCCTTATTCTAAGACAATTGCGCAACTTTGTATTTGTAATGCATGTGCACATTGAGTGTATGTGCTTATTAAGCCAAACAGCTGCTCGCAGTGGTGCAAAGAGGCACAGCGACCTCCTTGCAGCTTTTAGATGTAACAGAGAGGTGTGCGCAGCAGATTGTGTGTTTTTTTTTTGTTTTTTTTGCCTTTGCAGCAACAATTCTCTGGAAAAAGCACCTTTTCCAGCAACAAATGAGATAAACCGAGTACAGAGGAAGACCATTTTTGGATCTGGTTCAAATTGGTTTTGAGGCTCATCACACACATTAAAAAAATAAGTTGTCCTAAAATCGCAGACAGCAGGGCAGAGGAAAACGCAGGCTGCGGCAATCTTATATCTAAATGGACGAAACAAGACTTATTAGCGGTAAAGCTGCGCACACCTCCACACATAAAATCTCAGTGCCGCTTGTATGTTACCGTCATGCGGAATGGAACCATTTGGATCTTGTTTCACAGTCAAGCTCAGCGGCAGTAAACACCTGTTGGGTTTACCAGCAACCTTACTAAACACAAAGTGCCGCATGCTGCTATAAGTGAGGGTTCCCCCGCTACCACCACCGACTGTTCACTCACACCGATTACACAGAAGCAGTTTCCCTATGCGTCCAACCCGCTGTACATTATCTCTGGCCGAGAACCACTCATTACAGGGCAGACAACAGCTCTGTATCACACGACCTGAAACCACAAACCGCACATCATCTCAACATGCACAGCGCACTGACAACAACATGCCTGCGGTAGGGGAAACATATGCAGACAGTCAACCCAAATATCCCATCTGACAAGGCTGGGGGCATAGTCGGTGGTATTTTAACCTAACTGGGGATCTTCCAGGTGCATCTTCATCTAGAGAGCCTGCATACATTACCACCGTAATAAGTTTGAAAAGAGGACCTTATTTCAGAGAAACGGTAACAATACCAGTCAACACGAACTTGGGGATCTCAAGCAAATTCTACATGGACACTTGGAAACCTGATAAAAATGACACACTTTGCCTCAGCAGGTCCTGAAACATGGTTAATAAAGAGCAGGATATGCTTGGATACACCAATAGGTCATCAATGCAAAAAGCAGCAACAAATCGGCATGTGTGTGTGTGTGCACACGTAGTAATGCCCGTCACATGACTGGAGAACAGCGTGGACAAATCTCCCCCATGTGTGGGACTAGGCCTACAGTGACTCACCGTGGAGCCAGCTGCCAGCGTGGGCGAACAGTTCCTCTGCTGAGTGGCGTTCTCTATTGCTACTTTGGCTACTGTGCTTGGGTCCGTTCCTGCTGGCACGGCCACCATGGTGGCGCTACTGCCGGCGTTGTTGGGGTCGCTGATGGTGATGATCCGCACGCCCACTTTGTTGGGGATCCCCGATGCAGCGGCCAACGAGTTGCGGTCCTCGCTCTCGGCCGGCCTCTTGAAGCCGCGGGCCTCTGGGGCCATGCCGTTGGTGGGGGCTGGCGCGGGACTCTGGGAGGTAACAGTTACAGTGGGGAGCAGGGGAGCGTTTGGGAGCAGTTGCTGTCTGAGCAGAGGCACAGCATGCGCCGGCCCTAAGGGTCCGTTGGTAAATTCCGAGGGAGGCCTGGTGCTGACCGGGGCCTGGGGTCCATTGGCCAGGCGCTCCGCCTGCGGGGCTTTGGCAGTGTCCTGCTGGGTGGGCGTAGGACTCGAAGGTGGAGGGTCTGAGCTGTGACTCCTGTCGTTGGGGCCCACCTCCCCGTTCCCCAAGTACTGTTTGGAAGCAATGTGATTTGGAATGTTTTTGTTAAAACTGCCACCACTGTCATCCCGATCGAAGTCACACACCCCGTTGACCAGGGCCTTTTTGGAGTCGGGATTACTGTCCAGCTGGGCGCTCAGGCTGGGGGAGAGGGCCTGCTTCCCATTAGCGGGGTGGACCTCCTCAGCTGGGCCATTGAGCGCCCCCTGGCTGTTCCCTGAGTGGTATGGAAGTATAGCCGTCTCCATGCACTTCCTCCCGTTTAGCAGCTTGGCACCTGCCGCCACATCCCCGTTGCTCGTTTTACCGTTGGAGGAGTCCCCCTCCGCCAAGGAGGAGTTCTCCATCACCTCGATCTTCCTCTCGTGGATGTGCAGCCCCGTGGCATCCTTGGCCTCCTCCTCCTTTTGACAAATGATCTTATCTCCTCTGAGAGGGGCGGGCAGTGAGGGCGGGGTGGCTGGACCGTGTTGGGGCGTGGTAGCGCTAGGGAACGGAGGCGGGGGGACAGTCGGGGCGACGGCACCCTGACTAACAGCAGCAGAGGTGGTAAAGCCAGTGTTGGGGACCACAGTGAATGTGACCTGTCCAGCTGCTGTGGGGCCCTGGATAATGGCGGCCCCCGGGCTAGTTGTGGAAATGAGCTGACCGGGTAGGAGCTGCACCGTCTGGAGGGGCGGGCCTCCAGGAGCTTGGAGCTGGCTGGGAACGAGCTGCACGTTGAGCTGTTGCGGCTGAGGAGAAGGTCCCTGGGTGCTGTAACCCGTCTGATAGATGACCTGTGGACTTGGAGATAGCGTGCTGTTGGGAGAGGGCACCTGGGGGGCGGGAAGGATTAACTTCCCCCCCGGCGTGGTGGGCCCTCGCTTTGGAAGCAGTAGCTGTTTGATCAAGCTGGACTCGGTGGAGGTAGGCTGAGGCGGAGGAGACTGGGAGATGATTTGGAGAGGCTGCGGCTGGAGCTGCTGATGCCGTTTCACAGACAGAGCGTGGCTGACCGTCTGCCCGGGCTGGACTTGCGCGTTAGAGATGGGGATGGGAGCCGGACAGGGGGTGGACGTGGCCACTGGCTGCCCGGCTATCTGGATAGTCTGGGTAGTGGGCAGGGGCGAGGTGTTGGCGAGAACGATCTGGTGGATGGCAGGGGTGTAGGCCGGGCTGGGCTGGGGGCTGGGGCTGACGATTACAACGCTCTGCTGCTGCTGAGGCTGCTGGTTGGGAGTGGCTATCGTGGCTGCTGGTATGCCTGTCTGGGACGGGGCTGGTTTGGGAGCAATGTTTTGGAAGGCGACCCTTGACCCCTGCGTGTTGGGCACACTCGTGATGCTCAACACCTGACCACCACCAATCTGGAAGTTCTGGGTGGAGGAAGGTGGCATTGCGGTTGAAGCCATTGCCACAGATTGAGACTCTGGCTGCGGAGCGCCGCCCTGAGGTCCACATAGGGGAGGGGTTTGGTTGAGGGGCGGATGCTGGGTGGTGGGGGGACACACACCCTGCAACCTGGCGGTGAGGATGTGGCCTTGTGGCAAAGGTGTACCGGGAAACAGTGAGACTGGAGTCCCGGTCGGGAGCATGGGGGAGAGCTGCGGCGGTTGCTGGGATTGAGGTGTAGTTGTGACGGCGTTCTGGGGACTGTGGTTTTGTACTGTCGGCGTCCCCGTTGGAATCTGTACCACGGCGCCGGGTCGGATCTGCTGCTGCACTGCTGCCGGGGGAGGCGTGGGTATCTGCGGGGCCGACGGCTGGCGGGGAGCGGCTGGGTTCCCAGTGTGTGAAGCTTCTTGCGTGGCGAAGGCCATGGGTGGGGTAGCACCGCTGGTATTGACGCCTGCTCCTGCTGTCCGCACAAACAGCGGGCCGATACTGGGGCTCCCGGGGGGTAAGCCTGTCACACAGACGCATAGTTAGGGACACATTAAGAACGTCATCGGGGTTGCACCTGACATGGCCTGAAACTGAGCAATCGGACCTGGAGGTGGCGCCTGGGGGTCTCCACGAGCTTCATGCCGAACAACTGGAGGTGGAGGGGGTGCGGCTGGGTTCTGCAGTGGCAGCTGCTGCTGTTGTTGTTGTTGTTGATGTTGTTGTTGTTGCTGCTGTTGTTGCTGCTGCTGCTGCTGCTGGTAATACAGCTGGATGGGCAGTGGGATGGGCCTCCTCCGTAGCCCAACCAGTAGGATGTGAACCTGACCGTTGAGTTTGGGCTCCTCGTGCCGCCGCATGGTGTGGCTGGGGAACACCGTTCTGTATAGGAACATGTAGACAGCAGCAGGACAAAGTCAGCTTACTTTGCCTGTGACTCAAATGTCCGATGATGAGCGCTGTGCACGATTAACTATTTGTACTTTAGGAAGCAAAAAAAATAGACAGATAGCAGGGAGTATCTAAAAGTCAATCACATGTTACAATAGCAATCATGGAATGAGAGGATTTTAAAAATTGCGACAGACCGTAGACATTTAAGGAAGCCAGTGGAGTTCAAGATGTTGCTCCGTCCCATTTTACTGCATGTGGCCAGGTACTCCGAGTACATTTCTGACCGTGATACAGAGCCATCTGTGTTTGCCTCAAAGTGTGCATTGAGCCTTTGGGATCAGACAAACATTCCAGACGGGCGTTACTTCACACCATAACCACAAAATAAGACTTAAACAGAGAAACCTAATACGATCTGAGAAACACCAGGAATAACTGGCAACAAACTGGAAATGTGTGATTGTCTCACCACTGCAGCGTGAATTTCTCCCCATCCAGTTCGAGTATTCCGGGTGGTGGAGGATTGGACTGAACTGGGACTCTTGTTACTACAAAGAAATTACAGCAATACTTACATGAGATGCAAAAACAAAACAAAAAAGCAAAAATAAAGAAAACAACAGTACAAGAATGGGGACAAAATTCTTCCACTCAGATGCAAGTTTGTACAATAGCTGCCCACTAGATGTCAGCAAATTAGTATTGCTTCGGGAGAGTAATGGCTGCATGTGGGAAGAGCACATGATTGATGCTTCCAAGGTGAACAGGGTTCGATTCTCACCAGGGGTCACACAGACTCAAAGACAGGCTTGTTGTTGCTATGACAAATTAAGGAAAGCCGCCACTGTGTCGGCTTTGTCTTTCACACCCCCCCCAGACTAGAGCAATGTACGGCCAATTCCAACAGTCTGTTTTACACCAGCATCCCTGACGCATGCCAGAATTAAAAAGGAAACCAATGTCTTAATGAAAGAAACCAAAAGCTAATTACTGCTCAGAAACGCGTATGTGCATTCGGTGCAACGACAGGGACTCTCAACTTCACACTACATTTGCCATTCATCAGCATGGTCCAGCAAACCCCCCTGTCCCCCTTCCAAAGGGGACGCACTCACCAGTTGCTGGTGGTCCCTGTGCGGGTGCAGGCACCTGCTCCACCAGTTGCGGTCGTACCTCCGCCGCCTGGTCGACGCTGGCCTGGTGCTCGATTAAACGCACAGCTGTCAGGGCGTCTGGTCCGAATGTGTGAAGATCTACCGATACTAACCGCACCAAGAGGTCTAACCAAGAAGAAAACAGAGATGGAGGCAAAAAAAAAAAAAAAAGACATTTTAAAATTTTGGAAAAAGAAAGGGGTGAAACACTTTCTCAACCCATTGGATGCAAAGTACCTATGCTGTGATCGACAGAGGCAATCCTACTGCAGGGAACCTCTCCAAGCTGGGCCAGCAGGTAAAGCACCTCCAGCGCAGCCATGAGGAGCATCAGATCGGGTAACGTAAGGAGAGTCGTGACCTCCCTGTACGAGTCCTGGTCCACATACTCGCAGATCAGAACGCCATTGTCCTCCGCCTTGCTGAGATTGCCTAGGATCTCCATGGCTAGAATCACAGACACACGGCACACAGAGAGGCATTTTATTACGGACACTTGATATGGTTAAGTGACGAAAAATTGACATCAACCGCCGATGATGTTAAGTGACCAAGAAATGCCAAGACAGATCTCCCGAGCAAACGGCACTGCCACGGTTCTTTTTTTCACCCAGTGCCCTGGCAAGAGCTGCAAAACTTACCCCTCATTTTGAGGAACCGGTCTCTGGAGATCAAGCATTTGGTGATAGTGTGAAAGATCAGGTGGGTCGTCCGAAAATCGACAGGATCCAACTGGAGCTGTGAGAGGGGACAGGAGTTTGTAAGTGGACAGTTTATAGCTGAGAACACATGGAACACGAGAAAGGTAGGCAACCATCTGTACAAGTGTAGAGGATTGAAATGATTGCTCAAAATGACTCGTGTGAGGGATGTGTGAAACATGAATATCAACCTGATTCATGTTTTTGCCGGTTTTCTGCAGAAATTTGTAGCCCCAGCGTCTCGGGGGTCAAATTGCAACACATCAACTCATTAGTGCAACATCAATACTGGTTTTGCCAAAGTGTGTGGCAGGATATGTTAAGTTAAATAAAGGAACTCCCACTGCTGTACCCTCATACCCATACACATTTGTTATGCAACATGTTGTCAGCTGGAGGAACAGATTGTGGACAGAACGCAGAGAGATAGATAATGAGGCGTTTTTGACCATGAGCTAATTGCTGTCATTTATCTATCTGTCGTCGGTGATGGTCGAGAAAAAGGCAAGATTGTTCAGTAGGTAACCATAAGGAGTGGCAGAATGCAACGCCGCTGCCAAGCTGCGGCTGGCAGCGGGCAACCAAAATAACGTCACGCCATCATCAGTCTGTCTTGTTAGCTCAGCGGCTGTAAAACACACCCTGCCTAGTACCCACCTTTTGTTTCAGGTTGGCACTAAATACCCCGTAATGTTCTGCGAGTAGCTTTCACAGTCTGTGCTCATTACACACAGTTCAGAGGGCTGTGCTCCACAACCAACGACTTGACGGAAGGCTCAACATTTGACCGAGCTGAGTTTCTTAGTGTACCGCAGCGACAGGGGGCTCGCTTTAAAAGACAGAGAATTCTTGTTGTGTTACAGTAACCTACTTTTGAGAAGAAATCTTCTTCATCACACCATTCACAATTTTACTGGAATATAAGTGAACTGACCCAAATCACATTTCAGGAATCGGGTGGGATGTGGGAGCGCGCAGAGACGGCCTCCGAATACATAAAACGTAGTTGTCTGTTGCGACGTTGACCATCTAGTAGTGTGTGATTGCGAGCCACACTATCTTAATTCGCTGCACGTTTGCGCCTGACCCACCTCAGCAGCCACGTTTCCTAGCGTGTCCAGTCCGAGCTGCCGGAGGGAGATGAGGTTACAGTGGGAGCAGAGCAACAGAAAGCGCAGGCACGTTCGGTTGGCTGCCAGCAGCTTGACGTTGGCCTCCTCGAAGGAGAGGTTTCGCAGGATGACGGCAATCTGCAGCACCCGCTGGGCCTCCATGTCGCTGATGCCCGAGTTCCGCGGTGGGTGAAACAGGCTCTGCCAGCGCCCCTGTACTGTTGTACCGTCTGCAACAACAACACAGGAAGCCTCTGAGGCTGAGTTGGCCCTATATATTTTTGACTATGGTCTAGTTTTGTGCCATCAATGCACAAATTCGATTCATCATTAAAGGTACTATATTTGACAAATGTCATACTGCCAGATGTCTCATTGTGACTTCTCTGTTATGAGCAAATTGACTTGAAAAAATGAATCAAGAGACAACCTATCCCATGCATTCTGCATCTCTATCATCAGTATCGCCTGTTCACATACCTTGTGCTGGATTGCTCTTGTCCCAGATCAGCTCCCTGATTTCAGCATCCTCCACCACCTCTTTCCAGAACTGGAGGGAAACAGCAGCTGTTCAGCGCATCTTCACGCATACTAATAATACCACCACAACCACAGCAGTCTCTGCTACTGTTATTGCCATGTCAACAATTAACAGGATTACATTTGTCAGATTACTGGAGAAAGAAGCAGCATTAGGGTCTGTTGTCTGGCCAGGCGAATTAGAAGACTGTTCAGGTTGCCACGGTGACAAAGGCTGGTCAGATTCCTGTGTTTGGTATGTGTTGCGTTTATGGCGACTTCAGCTCCAGCTGAGTTGGGACTCATGTGATATCAAACGTGTTCTGAGGCACTGTGCTTGCAAACTGCGATGTGTCAAAATGAACCAATTGTTGCTTTACCCTGATGAAGTCCCGTGAAGTCCTCTCCTTCCAGTCCATCCCAAAAACCCCAGAGAAGGTGCCGAGAGCTGCATAAACCATAGGATGCCGCGGGTGAGTAACACATTCTTTTTTCCAAAAACAATCACAACTGTCCTTGCAAACCAGTGCAGTGTCAGACAAAGCAGAAGGACTTACAGTCGTCAAAGACGCCCGCGTGGGCCAGCAGCAGCGTGACGAGCTTGGGGTCCTTGTCCAACTGCATGGAGTGCTTGCCCTCGTTGGACAGCAGAGTGCAAACGTTGACGGCAAAGTCCACCTCGTTGGGCAGCCCCGAGAGGAGAGACAGCACCAGTTTGTGGTAGTCGCAGGGTGGGACGAACTCTGTGGACAACCCATAGCTTTGGCGGAGATAGTCTGAAGGGAAGACGGCGAGAGAGACAGAGCACGAGAGAGTGAGAGAGGTATGGCAAGGGTTATCGCATATTTCCCAGGGGGCCGTCGCGACTATTTGAGCATTGCACACTGGGGGCGCAGGAAGAAGAAACTGGTGACACGTCATGCAGATTCTTGTATAAACACATTCTATCAACACATCCAACATCGCATGACTGGGATTTTTTTAGAATGATAAAAATCATTTGCGCAGAGGGAGACGTATCTCTCCCATGACAATTCAAGAAGAGATTTCGGGACACAAATCTCGTGTTCCCTCCTCTCCTATAAGCAAAACTTGAAAGAATGTCATCGCTATCCATTTCAGTGGTGACTCTAGAAACCGAGACAAGCACACCATTGGAGAAGTTTTGTCTCAAAGAGGAAGGACAGCTCCACTGCTGACTGAGACCTTCGCTGTCATCGGTGTGCTCAACGTAGATGTGGTGACTTGACCTTATCATTTAGATGTCAGTTACGCCACAACACGCGGCGACAACACAACAAAACCACTTTTTCCAGTCAACTCCCGATGTCGATATCCCCATAATTAGACACACTTCATCCTTGGTGCTGTGGGGCTTTGTGCTGACTTGAGTGTCGATATCCTGTGGCTGTGAATCACACTGGACTCTTAAGGCGCCAAGCTCGCCGTTTGCTAACGTTTCCAGGTAAGCCAAAAAACATTTATTTTGATTTCTTCCCATAACTTGTGTTAAGCATGGGCACTTTTCAGCTATGTTGTGCATTTCTCCAAACGCACACCCACCAGCGCCTTCAGAAAGTAATCACGATGTGAGGAGTGCGAGAGTTCGGTGGGTTGAACTTAGTCTCAACAGAAAGCTGGCCCGACCAATGAACTTTGACTGGAGGCAGCGGTTGCAGACAATGACCAGCTTCTGTTTTCAATTCTTTAAAAAAACTGGACATGTTTTGGAGGAACAACATGCAAAATCTCGATGACCACTTAACATATGCTCTGTTTTACTGCCCTTATTACCCTCATAATTTTTTAACACTGAAGATTTTTACATGTTAATTTCAGCACATGTGCAACCAGCACGCACACGATCGCCAAAAGACTTAACCCAACACATAGGCCAGAGCAGATGTATACATTATATCAAAGCATGCTACCAACATTTCATTTTGAATATGTTAAACCGACACGGTAGCAAGTGCAAGTGCACCAACCATGAGGATCGTCCAACTGCTAGGCAACTTCAAGTAAGAATATTACATTAGTTTCATTTCTATATGAATGTGGCATTGCATGACATTTGAAATAACTCAAACAGATAATTTATTGGGCACCTAAACATGCCGATGAATAATCTAAATATGATGTACAACTGTGGCAACTGCTGCCAAGAGTTACGATACAGGAGTTGAATTATTAATTTAAAATCTCCCCACGTCCTCTTTGGCTATCTGCAGCAGACGGGGAAAGAGGGTGAGTCTGGGAGGCTGTCGACTGACTGGGAAAAAGCAAGTGAGCGGCAACTACAGCATCTCTGCCTGGCTGATAGTTCTCACTTTTCAAAATTGTATATTTTTAAAGAGAAGGGTGGAAAGGTGAATCAACGCTGCGAGCATGCGCCTCACTGTCTGTGCACGGCAGAAAAGCCATGACGACTTCTGCAAATACGGCACACCGACGGCCTTGGTTCACACATCACCACTCCTCAGAGTAAATGAGTCACCGCGTTATAAGAGCAATAACTGGAAGGTGCAGCAATGCAATAACGCTCAGCAGAGGTACTTGCTACAAGTCGTCTGTCCAATAAATTGTGCCACGTTTAACGCTGCAAATTCATTTGGACGCCGAACTGTCAGACGACGTCTGCCGTCTATTTTCCCCGCCCCTTGATAAAGAGCAGATGCGCGACTGCTTTCGAGCGCTGTGCAGAGGAGTTCCGACCCAGATGCGGTTTTGCATGTGGGCTCAGTTTGCACTTTATCCAGCCACACAAAAACAGAAATTCCCTGCAATCAAGCAGTCCTTCGCCACTGTGCAGGTGCAACTCTCTTCTTGCCTGGTTTCTAGAAATGTGGGTACCGTGGGCCAACACAGCCACACAGACTCATTCCCTTTCTCCCTTTGGTTTCAGGTTCTCAATAATGAAAACATCAGAATCAAATCAGAAGTGTTCGCAAAAATGTGTCGAGGGGGAGGGCATTACTTAACTGGAGATCAAGACACATAGGGGGGAATTTTGCCTTTGGAAAAAATATCAGCTGAAGACAGCAATAAATCTCACTCATACATCCGAGGTGTTATCTCTAGTAGAAAGAACGGGTTCAAATTCTTCCCTTCGCAACTATCTTCCCCCAGTAACGCAAAGCAAATCCACTTCAAAAAGGGAAAACGTCTTGTGTGCATTCCCGATGAAGTCAAGGACTCAGTGTGTAACCACATCTTGCTTAGCGACTGGCCGCTATGCCTGGTCGAGAGGCCACACGAGGACTTGAGAAAGAGACAAAGAGGTGAGGAGCAGCGCTGGTGTTTTAGTGGCCAGACGCCTACCTGATACAACGTGTTGCTGGTAGTTGTACGTGCACGGGATTGCACCAATTGGAAGAGAGGTTTTGGGATTCCCAGGCTGCGCCTCCTCGTCATCCTCGCCGAAGTGGTGGACTTTCTCATATTTCTCCAAGTATCTGCAGGGGGAAGAAGCACATTGCAGTCAGCCGGGTGGAGAGGGAGTTACTTAGTCTGACGTCTGCTGTAATTCCCTTTCTCCCATTTCCTCTGCCTCTTTCCAGCGAAAAAAAAGTTTCTCTCAGCAAATCTGGAGGAAAAACCTGAGAGGAAAACAGCGCCGACCGACTGAGCACCGACAATCAGGCAGTGACTGACAAAGCGCACAATTCTGTGCTTAATCCATCGGAGGAGTTTGCTCAGTGGCAAACTCACCTCGGGGCTCCTTCGCGGGCAGCAGAAATGAGGACGCAAACGCGCTAATGCTCTGCCAGAGCGTTTCCATCTGCTCTGAAAACAAGCCCGACACGCGCCCCATGGATTTATTTTCATTTCCGGCTGCGCTTGCTGACACGGGCAGTCTTGATGAAAGAGGATTGTAAATAAGAAGGGTTCAATGGGAGCGTGGGAATTTGTTGTGAATGTGGACAAACTGTGTTCTCAATTCTGACAAATGTGAGACAATCCAACCAACAACGATTTTAACCAAAAACAACATTCATATTTGCTCAAGCAGGGCAGACTTGATCATCACCGCTGAGCTCTATCCCGCCTCTTCCTGATTGGGCAGCACGCAGTTATATTCTATATGGTGTATGGAAGTATATGGAACAAATAGTCAGTCGGGCTGAAAAATGATTGTCTATTTAAAAGTGATGAGTCGCACACTTTTTTTGTGGCTATCTAGGCTGAACATGATGCTGAAACATCTTTTCCTTTCTGGGACGCAGGGATTCTGTTGCATCGCTGCACCTCCCTGTTGTTGCAGGGTTCCCTCGGCATGACCCGAGACGTCGCCACGGACATAAAAAGGGTTTCATTCCATTTCAAACATCAGACCAGAAACCAGCACGAAAACAGAATTGGTCCACAGAAGTGAGATCATTCATGCTGCTTTCTAGGCTCCGGCTATGCGACACATTTATAGGTTTTTACAGATGCAGATCATTTCACCAAAACCTGTTGAGGGTCATGATTCCAATGAAGCTAAGAGATGGACGATTTGATCTATTTCAAGTCCTTGGTGAGACCAGTTGCTTAAACCAATTGATTTAGTACATCCACTGCCATCAGGCAGAGATGTTGTTGCTGCTCCAACCACCTGGCGAAGTCTGATGGACTCAATCCAAGTATCTTAACACACTGTCCACAAGTATGGGGAAAATTTACCATCACCGTTTCCGTGGTTGCATCATTGCTGAGAGGCACGAAGATGCCAGTTTCTCATCTTATGCTCTTTCACACAATTATGAAACACGGCGCCGTTCTACAAATGTTAAGATCTTATTCAGCATCAAAAACTGTACAAAATATCAAAATATCGTGTAAATGATATACGTGCAACACTCTGTTGCACGTATTATGACGTGCAACAGAGTGATATATTCATCTCCCAACGAAAGACGATCAAGTCATATGTGAACAAGCACCGGCCAAACGTGTTTTGTTTCTTTATATAGCATTGTGCGAACTCACAACCAGGTCGTGCCATCTTGCCTAGACACTTGGCTGATGGCTGGAAATGAAAGTCTCCCGATGTGCTTTGCAAGAATGACCTGAAAGCATAGGAGCAACAGGGGAGCTTGCAGCATATCTTCAATGCATCTCAGTTATCTGTGCCCATCTCAGTTGTCTGTGTCCTTGAATGTTTGCTCTCTGTTAGTGGTTGAGGACCGACTCGAGCTCTTTTCCCGCCATCTGCCTCAGGTCTGACAAACGCCACATATTATTGCAGAAAAATCTGCCAGATAAATAGAAACATAACTGCTCACTTACACACGCACACACACCCGGACAGCAACTATACCTCAGGAGTGATAGTGTGGTGAACCCTGCCTGTGCGACCGTGAGTCACCGTGCAGGCGAACGCCTGTTTCTGAATGAGGCCCTGCTTTTTCATCGTGGCCGAGGTAATCCCCCGTCCACTGGCTGCTGGGTGACATGCCGGACTATAAATACACCCAGCCTTCATTTGTATGGAGGGAGGAGAGAGTGGAGAGAGAGAGAGAGAGAGAGAGAGAGAGAGAGATAGGCCCCAGTCCTGCCTGCAGCGTCATCAACCGCTGTCTGGGCTCTGGCAGCGCACACGTTGGGTAAAAGGCAGGTGGGGGCACGGGGAGAGGAAGGGAGGGGAGTCGGGGAGGCTGACTGCAGCTGCTCATGTCTGCACTTCCCTCTTTCATACACCAGAGGAACATCAATCCCCTCCCGCCATGTCAGCACGCGACACGCAACACACACACCATCGCGCCAGGCTCCTAGCGGCTTGCTGCAACCGTTTTGGGGGACGCTGCCTTTTGCCAGCAGCGTTGATGCGCAGACGTTAAAAACTTCTTTTGCATGGCAAGAGGCCGACCAAGGGCAGACATGCAAATACAACGCCTCCTGACATTTAAGGCCGCTGCAGCAAGAGAAAGTGCAGGTGCTCGCGGCCGCTGCTGCCCGACTGCCCCAAATGTGTCATTGCATGGAAGTCTGTTGCCCCCTGCTGGACAAGAGGACGACAAGCAAACACACACCCACTGCAAAATTCCTTCAAGGGCAATTGTCGTGGAGATATAAGTCAGGGTGGTGGTCCGGCGAGAGGCTGGCACATCGCCGTCGTCCATCAGCGCCAGAGCAGCGAGAATAAATGCAATAAAACTGACAGCACAGGAGCACACACATTTGTAGCATTTCTGTTCCTCACTGGCAAAGGCGATGTAAACACCAAAATAAAGGCCCCATTTCCGATCAATACAAACACTGATGGTTTCGTGTATCTGTGGATATACACTCAACTGTGCAATTACTGTTGCTGGTCAAGATAATTGAGCGCATTCCTGTGAGTATTTATAACTTTGCGTCTCCCATCTTTCGCCCCGTTTGTCGGCACACTTGTGTCGGCAGTTTTTTCTTTTCTCTTTTGCAGTTGGAGCCCTTAGCAACAGCCTGGAGGTTAGTGTCTGGAGGACCACCTACATTTGAAGGCCGACATTTACGTGTCCTTTTTTTTGGACAGATCTTTTATTTGCAGAGAGTCTTTTCTTAAGAAAAAAAAAAAAAAAAAAAAGCATTTGGGTCTGCGAGCGAGTTGCTGAGAGGCACAAGCACAAGACTTTCCAGGCACACAATCATACACAGTGGCTCTTGCATGGGCGACGGCGTGACACAAGAGCAATGTGGTGACTGGCGAATATCCGCGTAAAGTTTCCCTGTTGTTGTCAATCTCCTGACAAAAGCCAGCGAACATGTGCTGGCAGCTGCCCCAAAACAAAGTTCTAGCTTTAAATGTGAAGCCAAATGCAAATACTGAATGTGGGATGGGTCTGTTGCAGGGGACTGGTGTTTAATCTCAACAGAGACTACGCCAAACTGATTACCCAGCATCAGGGGGAAGAAAGACAAAGAACGAGAGAGAACACGTTGCCCACATCATCCGTCTAATAAAGTGCTGAAAGTGATTGTGCCAGATTGTAGCGGCGATGCGTGAAGCAGCTCTGCCCCTCTGCTGGAGAGAACTGAGACTGAGAAAAGGAGATTAGGCTATCAGTAGTAGCCACCACTGCTATAGGACAAGTCAAATTACTGACAGGCCCACCAAAAAAAGAAAATGACAAAAAAAAAAAAAAAAAAAAAAAAAAAAAAAAAACCACACACACACTAAGTCTTCCTGATGTTATCACACCCGCTTTTCTCTGCTGCTCTTGATTTGGTAACCGTCTTATTGTGAAGTACCAAATACAGAAATAGATGCATGTACGCGTTTCGATCAGGAACTGGCAGGCATCAGAGCATCTCCATAGTCTGAGCAGTTACTGAGAAGAGGCTGGAGAATAACATGCTGACAAACACGCACGCACGAGCGCGCGAGGTACGCATGCACGCACACAGTCACACACAGTCGCGCACGCTTGCAGATGATGCAAGGCAGATCAAAGACCAACTCATCCAGATGTGCAGGAGAGCATCGGACGCGGCAGCCGGCGCAGTCAAGGCAACAGCATGAAAGCAACCCGAGCAGCCTTGTAGCTGAGAGAAAAGTGAACATGTCTGGAAATTCTGCTTTTTTTTTGTAGCGCTGGGCAGTCAGCACAAAGATTTAGTAATCAGGTCAAGCATCATCAAATGCTCAGCAGCGCACAGATGCTCTATGGCAAAAACATGGCAGGTGAACTGCAGCACTGCAATGTGGTCGTCTGATGTTTGTCTGCGTCTGAGACCACGAAGCAGGGCAGATAAGCACCAAAATATAACTGACTGGGTGATCAGTTGGTTCACAGGAAGTCGACATTAGCAGAGAAACTGAGAATATTGAGAAAAGAATATTCCTTTTGATGCAGGCCTCTGCAGAAAATAGCCTTTGAAAGTGTGTGTGTGTGTGTCTGTGTGTGCAAGAAGTTGGGGGGGCTAAAAATGTGTCATTTGTGCTGATCATTTTTTGCAGTAACGCGCTCGACTCCGGGCTGAGATAGCGCGCTCGCTGGTGGCTGATTCAGCAGGACGCGGCGAGGCAAAGTGCTGGTTTTTCTGTAATCACTGAACAGTTAAAACTGTTCTGGGCAGCGGTGCCAAGAACTTAATTTGAAAACACGGCTGCCCAACATCAGCGAGGTCAAAAAGGTGCAATTTGATCGGGATGCGGTTTCATTCCGCGCTCAACGAGGGCTGCGCAATTTTGTGCATCACATGACCTCCACGTTTGGTGTGTTCCTGCCGCCGTCTCGCACCACATGAGGAGCTCTCTTTGCAACAACACGCCACACAATGTATGACGCCATATCTACGGTGGCCGACCATCACCATCAATGCGGTCAGAGGATTGAGTGACTAGCTCCTGTGAGTCAGGACCTCCTGAGGTTAATTTCTCCCAGAGGCAGAGCAACAGAGGCCAGTGTGGTCAGACAAGGGGCCTCACTTCCTCTACAGTTAAGTGCACCAAAATAATTCTAGCAAAGTTCAAGCACCACAGACACTGTGTTGAAACACTGGTAAGTGGATGCAAATGACCACCATCAAAATGACATTCCTTACGTGCGAGGTCCTCCACCTGCAGTGGGGCTTGAGGGAATAAATTTGGAAATGCAACGATTCAATCCCACACTTCCATGCACCTGATACACACAGAAGACTGTTGGCTCAATGTTGCTCGTGTTGGCCGAATGTTGCTATTAAAACTAGACAGCATAACGATGTGAGACGGGACGACGCATTCACGGTCTCAATGCTGAGACAACACCTCCACAGATCGTTTACAGAAAATAATTAAGCCATTGCCTGCGAGGACATGGACAACATGAAACGCACTCTTAAAAGTATTCCACAGCCAATTTAATAAAACGGTGGACAAATGCCTACCGATGAAACATCTCAAATTTGTGCATCCTGCAGCCCAGTTGCGGTATTCATTTGGGTGGCCTTCGCTTTGCACTTTGTTCAAAGACGCATGCCACCGTCATCACTCCCTCGGTGGTGGAGCGTATTCTCCCTCTACGTGGGCAGTAAGTCCATCAGCCAGCCTCTCCAACACTTTCTGATGTAGAGTATATCTCTGGCTTCAGTCGCGGTAATGACTGAAGATTCCAGGCAGCCTTTGCTTTGATCAGAGGAGGCCAGTGGGGGTGAGGCGTCGCTCCCCTCCGAAGTTGAAATGAAATCACTGGCGGGACTGATGTCAAAGCGGAGCTCCAACAAGTTGAAAACCTGCAGAAATTGTTTCTGGCAGGCATGGCTCACTTATTACCGACTGACATTCAAATAGAAAATGGGCAGCTGCAGGAGACAAACGCTAGATTACTACACGGGATCTGCTGACCGTGGGTTCACCACGTCGACGCTGCTTATTCACGCGTGGCAAAACTGAACGTCCAGATGCAGGGAAGACGAGCGCTCTTCCCGCAATGCAACCTTGTTCTTCGCTCCTACTTGTTAATGCATTCTAAGTCGGTCAGAGGAGCAAGTACCAGCTAAATGCTAGAAGTGGAACGCCTTGGAGTGCAGAATTAGATTCCAACTGTTGCTCCTCCAAGGTGGCAACTCACATAAAAAGGACAAAATATTTGACTTTTGGAGAGAAAAGCAGGCAACCAACTGTGAGAGCTACATTGAGCTTGATCCTCTCTGGACTTGTTGAGGGCCAAAGCACTTTATTACCAAATAATTCCACTGGCATTAAGACATTTGCGCAGTACAAAATGGTCACCAAAGAAAGGGTGTAACGACTTATAATTACATCTTTCAAATCAAATGGAAGCAAGCAAGGACTGAAGGTTGCGTTTTCAGCTGACTGATAAAGATTTGCCATTCATGATTTAGTGCGTGCTTCCACCCACCTTGCTTAAACATCCTTGAACAAGCAAGCAAAACTCACACAAGCAGCCAGGGGGCTCTGGCCCCTGGCTGACCGTGAACTCTGACCTCCACAAATGACAGCAAAAAAACAAGAGCGCTCCCAAGAGCTGAATTTCTTCCCATTAAACTTGCTTCGGAGAGAAAATGTGGCCAAAGAGTGAAAAACGGCCCACTCCTGTATCGGCACCTACTCCAGTAGTAATCACACTAGGTCAGCAAAAAGAAAAAACAAAAGTGCAGCGAGGTAGGTGAAGAGAGTGTCTCCATCATCAGCCTCGAGACAAATGGAGCTGCCTGCTGTCTGACATCCGCCACACTGAGTTGCCTTAGATAAACTTAACAAAGCTGCCACGACCAAAGTGCAATATTCAGCCCCTCTCGTCTGTGGGGTTACAGTCACCGAGGGTTGGTCCTCCTTGCAACAATTTGCTGCTGATTACTGCGACAACTGTGATGAAGAGCACAGGTCGATTGCCTCACTCACCCTGGCAGGTGCCGAGACGCCAGGTTCTACCGCATCTTATAGTATGCCAGGCAACAATCACTTCAAAAAGCGGCAACGTGCAATCTATCAGGTATTTGTTTTCTATCCAAGCCAGCCAAATTGCACAGTTATTTTTTCAGATACTCGACAATATCATCTGCAAGCCAAGAAACTATGTAGCGTGACAGCAGAAGAGACATCAGAATAGCGGTGTGTCACAGAGCCAAAGACGATGCGCTCCTGCATAAATCAGATTACAGAAATCCAACGCCCTGACTTCATAGCTATTTACACCAGACAAACAGACCGAAACTGCAGCCGCATGTGCCGCCTGTGCCTCCATGCTACCAAATACACTAACAGACAATATTCTGAAGCTTGGAAACGCACCAACCTGATCCTTCTTAGGTACATAAATAAGAAACAGACTGACAGGGAGTTATGGAGGAAAGAATTCTCGGACAGGAATCTTTTCAAGACACAAAGTCTCCGAGTATTATGTGAAAATAATTGTTTGTGTAAATAATCACAAACATTCTGCAGCTCTATCACATAGAGACCTGCCTATTCTGATAACATTCAGTGTAAATATGATACACTCCTAAGTCATGCCTCAATTTGTGACCAAGACAGCTGATCAAGTATCCAGGAGAAGCAACAAGCTTTCCCCTCACAGAGAGAGGTAATCCTTTTGCAGCCAGGAGCTACCGGTGGGAAATATTGTGGCACGGAAAGTAAAGGCAAACAAGACAAAGCAGCAACACCAAAGCCACAAATACCAGCTGTTGGAGATGTCCTCCAGCCTTCCATCAGCAGCAGCTGACTACTGAAAGACTTCAGTGATGCACACTACTGCACTTCTCCATCAGACGTGCAGGACCGATCCACTGATTCCAGCATAATCACAGAGAGGGGCAGAATCACAAAAACACGCCTTCATTGTGCCCCAGACAAAACAGTTGCCACATGGACTATGACTGTAAATCCACAAATAAACAACAACAAAAACTCTAAGCGGGTCATTCCATCCAACAACAAATGCCAAGAGTGCAAATATGTGCAATGTTGACAACAAATGTGCACAAGATTTGATGACGATCTGGCTGTGAAAATATATGAATTGTGTAGCTGAGGAGCAAGAGCGGGGCAGCAGAGAGAAGAGAAGCTGGGAGCATTTGTAAACACTCCCCACATGCTGCCTGCATGGCCGCGCTACTTACCTCAGGTAGTACTGTTTTAAAGCGAATGCAGCATTAGAACAACTCCTCGGAAAGTTAAACTCGTCACCCAGCTCAGACCATTGGTTTTTGTCAGACACCTGGAAGAGAAATGCGTTGGTTAGGTCAATCGCAGTAAAACCAATAATAATAATGACAATAATAGTACAGGATTAAGAGCAAAATAGTGCAACTGCGACCATCTGTTTAGCGACAGGTCCCCTCACCATCCCCAATAAGGCGATATCAGAAACACTCATCAATAACTTCTCCTAACCGCTGCAAGCCGCTACAACTGACGACGAACGTGAAGTAACGCAACGCAGCAGCGTGTGTAATTACATGTAATTTGTCTGTAACGTCTGGCATCTAAATATATCGGCGTCTGACACGCCGCTAAGTTCGAACTATCTACTTGTAGTTCGAGCTAGTATCGGCAATGTTGTGGCTAGTTAGCCGTCTAGCTAACAAGCTAACTTGACTTTTCCGTCATTATGCGAAAAGCCGCCGAGGCCCAACTTCGCATAAGTCGTTGGCTCCATTTAACAGCGAAACGCCGATGAGAGCGGCGAAGCGTGTTGTTTCGGCGGGGAGCCCGTTATTTTGGAGATAAACCCCCCAAGTGCAATATTCACTACCCGGGCCTGTGAGGCCTACATTTTGAGATCGGCCGTGAAGCCGAAGAAAGATGGCTTTTGGTGAGGGGGGAAATACAGGAGCTTTCCCTGGGGCCGAAAACTACCGGCGAACAGCCCGGGCGAGCCGCTCGCATTGCTCGGCGGTGTTTTCCCCCAGGCCGGGCTCCGTGCCCGATAATCGATGTTAAACGTGCCCGCTAATTTTGAGACGCTCCAACTGCGCTCCGAGGACTGGTGACGGGAGCGGGTCGGTGGAGACTCTCCCGATTCAAACGAGGGAAAAAACACACACACAACAACACCAGCAAAGCCTCCACATTGCATGGAAGACATGCAACGGCAAACTAGCACAAGGCCAGCCCGACAAGCAGCGCTCTCCGGCGGGGAGGGGGGCTTCCACTTGTCCGCGGCGTGTCCGAAACGGGAGTTGCGGAGCGGTCCGCCACCCGGCTGAGTGTGTGTGGAGGAAAAAATCCACTTTTAGTTCCCCGCTCACCTTTGCGAATCCACCTAAAGCGACGACTCTGATATAGAGAGCGTTCAGATCCAGCTCTTTCCCACCCACGATAGGAATCTTCTTGAACGGCGATCTGGGGAGGAATAACAGCACAAATACATGCAAGATGGGTTGAAATTCGCCGTGGCTGCCGGTCACATGCAATAGTGGGTTTCAAGTTAAGATTTGTCGGGGATGGAAAGACGTTCCCCATTCTCACCCTCTGCTTTGGTGAAATTGCCGCAGCTCGTCCAGGAAAGCCTGTCCTTTCCTTCGCTGATCTGGTAGATTTTTCCCCGTCGAATTTGCCATTGTTTTTGCATGCAAAAACGGTTAAAATCCCACTTCGGTCGCTCCTTAAGACACCAAGGATCCCATACTCCGGCGGCGCTCAGTCATTCGCGAAGCTGAGTGTTTAAAAAGTTAAAGAAATAGCTGATAGCAAGAAGAGCGGCAGCTCGCTAATAAAGACTGATGCACACAGAAAGCAAGCCCGATTCAAGCCCGGACTAAGTTCCAACGAACAGTCACAAATACGACCGATTTACCGGCAGATTAGAAGCGCCATGGCAGAATGTGTTGAATTAATGCTTTTGGTCGCGGCAGTTTTCGTTTGGAGTGGTTTGACAGTGTGTTACGGACGCAGCTCCAAGGCTATCGCACACACTGTAGAGCGGTAGAGAGATCCAGTTCTCAGACAAAAAGACGTGAAGGCCGCGCAGCCCGGCCTGCCATGCGTGCAGCGCCCTCTGCGTCCACGGGCGGCACTGCACCCGTCCAGACCCAGAGCGGTTGGCTGGAACAATAGACTGTTTTCTTTTTTAGGGACCGTCTGACAACTCGTCTCCCCCCTTGGAAAACGGGTCAGCGTGTACTTGGAAGTGCCCCGTGGGGGGAAGGGTATCACTCTAATTAACACGGTGCCCTTGTAATCCCAATCAGGAGTGAGGTGAAGGTCAGCGCGTAACGTTATGTTCAGAAATAAAAGCAGACTATGTTTCTCAAACCCCCAGACAAGCCTGACATCGGTCGTGGCAGACTTCCTGCACATTGCTTTTTATTAAACCAGTTGATGATGACATAGTGATTCACCACCTAATGCTATCTGTCATCCATTAAGACAGACAAGTACTTACTCGGCCGCAGTTCGCCTCAAATATAATTACAATTTGCTTACGTCTGTCGTTAGTACCCAACCCCATTCTTTTAATTACCTGTCAATTGCGTTGCCATCGGGGTTGACCAGCGCTGCCAAAAATAAATTTAAGATTGTCGATCTAGTTTCGTCAAAATGCCCGTCAAAACGTGTGTCCACCGCCATCGTTCCCATTTGCACGGAGAACATGTAATTCTCCCTCCAGATCTCATTTTGAAGTCTTGAGATTGAACTCTACCATGTCACTTAAAAGTAATGACAGGTCTAGCAATACATGCTGGACGCACGTCCAACTTTCGTTCCTTGGTGACCTAAATTAGGAGAGTTATCGCATATGACATTTTGTTTTTAGGAGAGCGTTCCCGACCCCTGCATCTTTACCCCCACATTTACCATTTACTCGCATTTAGCTTCACTACACCGCCGCAACACAACGCTCTGTCGCTGATTAAGCGACTGGTTCGGTTCTGATTTTGTGCACGGTTGCGGTGGTTCATCCAGACTCGGTGAAATGTCAGATGTCAGTGTATCGTCATTTTCTGCTAAGATGTTGCAGTCAGCTGTCAGTTCCCCTTGGCGACCACTTAAAACCCTGCTTTTATGTGGTTGGAAGGTTGGAAATTGCTCCTGATCCCTTCCTCCCTCTAACTGCCAGGCGGATATCTTGTTGATGGGGTTACATTCAACCATTACACGTACCCCTTTGCTCAATGAAAAACCTGTCACAAAATGGCGGAGACGTGCGTTAGCAGACCCCATTTTGAGGAATTGACACTAAACAGCGGGGGAAGTGCGTTTGCCGGCGTGTGATGTTTTTTCTTGTAGGCGAGCGGTGGTCCTTTTTCGCAACAAACCGCGACACTCTTTGACTTCACCTCACTCCCGTTCGGATTCCCCCACCCAGCCACCGAATTGTGGGGCTAACGACGCGTCGATATGCTAGGTCCTTAGCCCGGCACGTTACTGAAACCAGACTGCGAATTTAACCCGGACATCGATTATCGATCGACAATCCCCGGTGTGCCGATCTGTGCGATATTAACATTCGTATGAGTTGCGGTGTAGTTACCAGTCAAAGTCGCGAGTATTGTGACGATTTAGCAGCTCCAGCTGCTAGCGGCGCTGGCGCCCTGTGATCTGTAATCGAAAGCACAGATAGCAGAAGCTAAGCTAAGGATTGTAATTGGCGGTTTTCATATCAAGAATGGATGGATTCGTGATTTAAAGAATCGCTCACCACAGTCGACACTAGTCATAAGGAGAGGACATCAGGAAATGATAAACAGTAATTTACCATCTAACACTTAATTCCGCTTATGTAGCTCGCCCATGGAATTACTCGGCGACCTCAGCGGTTAGCTCGTTAGCCTCCCGTCTGCTTCTACTGGTGAACTACACATCAGGCCTCCATGTCTTAAAAATAAGAATTGTAATTTTAAACTCGTGTTTATTTGTGTGGAATGAAATATCATTGTAACGACTGATCGGTCAATGACGTGTTTTCGCTCTGTGACTGGCTTGACGACATTTAAGAAACGCCTTACGTCTGGCTAGTTTCGTGCTATGCTAGAGTCCTTCAATGAAGACAAAAACTAAATAAGCGATGACCAGAAATAGACGAATTTAAGTTGTAACGATTTCAAAACGATCCGTAATCATTAGAGCTAGAGACAAGGTCACTGAAATATGTTATTGGCATCATTGAGGTCTTCGTTTTACTGAACCACTTCATCTCTCCTCATTTATTACATGTATATTACAAATTAAGACACGAAGCATACATTCCTTTTATTGTGTCCTTAATAGTTTCGAGATGTAATGTGTATCTCAACATTGTGAACTTACTTATTCTTGTCAACCACTGGACATACATATTGGTCACACTTGGTGTGAAGATATCTCATCAGCTTCTCAACTGGACAGCAGCAAAGCTCTCCCAAAATCTTTTGTCTCTGCCTAAACAGTGAGAATCCCGTTAATAACTTAAATTTTGCCCCAACAGTCTCCTTTCAGTGATACATGTATTTTGCCCTCAAGATCGGTCTAAATATACATGTCGTCTGACGAAAGGCTCTGGAAAACTATGCAATATGTCCCATTATTAAGATCTGGGTATAACAAATCAGTTAATTCAACTGAAACATCTGCAAAGGTTGGCTGTGGTTCAGCATCTGACAATATCAGTCATACAACATGAAGCGACCACCACACACATCTAAATATAGAGTAAGATACAATTTTCTGATGTGATAGAGGGGAGGATGCGGATCGTTCCTGCAGCAAGACTGTTCAAACTTCGAATGACACATTGGATTACAGTTCATGATGTTGGTATAGGAACTGTTTGCACCCGATCATGTCATGAATTAAACACTCCCCTTAAGAACTGTCTCACTGCTGTCTTCTGGTTTGTCTTGAATAAATGGGAGACACTCGTAATTGCTGAAGAACATAATGCCAAAAGGGTTTTAAATAAGCACGGGACAGCAAATTGATATAGAGGTTTACATTAAACTAAACATGTAATATATAATGGAAAAATAGTGAAACAATGTGTTCATATGTATTGACATGACATTTGAGTGTGAGTGTGTGTGAGGCATGTGAACTATTTCCCGCCTCTTCAGTATTGATTTACCTATTTATCCATTTGCTCCTCCTCTAACCAGGAGTGACAGATGATGATTTCCCCTTAGACTATGAATGTATGTCTGATTTTGATTTAGCTATCAGCTCTGCCGTCAGACTCTCTCCACCATCGTATTATGAGAGGGTCACATGAATTCCGATTTTGTCTTCATACTGGCATAGAAGCGACCTGGTTTCTGATGGAGCTCTACACCCTTGAATATCACACATTTGAACTGTATCTCAAAAGGGGCTTTGGACGTGGCGCTGTGACTGCCAATATGGTGCGGAGGGCTTCACAGTCAGTTATGCCGTCACATGGAGGTCCTCATCTGATGTGACAGCCAGGCCTCTGGTGGCATATGGCACAAACGGCTGCATGCAAACCCCCCAGACAAAAGCTCCCAGTAGGACGCTAAATGCATGTAACATCCTTACACCTCCCTGTGTTCTCCTCCCCTCTGCTCTGTGCCTCTGATGTCTGTGTGTGTCTGCGTGTGGGGGCCTGGGGCTGTGGGGGAGGTTGGGAGGGAGTGGGTGAGAGTCAGCTTATTTATTGTAGAACGGCTCCATCTCCTGGCAGCCGTTTGGCTGGTTTAAGCAATGGGTATGGGGCTGCCACCTCCATACCCCCAGAACAGACTGTACTTGGGCAGAGGGGATCATTTGAGAGATTTTAAAAGGGATTCAGCCACACAGATGGTGCATCCAGGGAGGTCAGGTTAGGGTTGAGGGATCCAAATACATCTGTGTGATTGATATCCGTCTCATCAGCAGAGGTATGTCCACCTGTGCCGATGAATGCATATTTGACAAGCAAAAGATGATCTATGGCTGAAACACTTGTAATTAAGAGTTTCAGTTTTTGTATCAGCAAAGTCAAGATACAAGCTTTGATATCACAGCATTATATTTATTGATGATGTCATCACAATTGCAGTTGTCACCAATACAGTGAGGGAGAGCATATTACTTTTTCTTTTTGTGTGTGTGTTTTGTTGATAGTAGACATCAGTGAATATGAAAATATTGAGTATCTACACCATGGAGAACAGCTACAATTCATGTGGATCAGGCCCCGATGAGCTCACCCTCGCCTAGATATTAGTGATGAATACAATAATTTCCTCCATCATTCCATTTTGTCGTGCTTGCCACGGTAGAATGCGCCTTGTTCAACAGCGACTAATTCGTCCTGCATCTCAGGTTGTGGGTGTTGCCTGGAGTCAAACAAGGGGGAATGAAAAAAGGGAAACATCCTTCACATAGCTGGGTTAATGATTGTGTTTCTCCTAAAATTCCACTAGATGACGCTGTCATATCAGAAATTAGACGTTCCCTATTTTCAAATGGGGACAACCAAGAAACGGGTAACAGGCTCAGTAAATATCTGTCCGGTCAAATTTTATCAGTTTTCCTCATCGGTGTATTGGAGTATTTGTATTGGTAAGGTGGTTTAAAAAGAAGAAAATTGTTCTGTCTTGCTTTCTTGTTAATTCCTCCCAAAAGTTATCAAGGTGCTCATTCACTATTTTTTTGATTATATACTATTTGTTTGCATAAGCATTGTTGTCTGCTCCATGACCAATTGTTTCAATCTATACATGATCAAGAATATGTCATTGCACAGACTGTAAAGCCTAAGAAAAGTGTTTCATCTCAATATTTTCACCCACAAAAGTAATATAAATGTTTCATCTCAATATATTCACCCAAAATTATAATATGAATGCTTCATCTCAATATTTTCACCCCCTTCCTCTCCAAAGGTGGGTGTTGCTTCAGTGCAACAACCACAACAGAATCAACATTCCCACCGAGATGGATGTTACTATGTGTGTGTTTGCTCCCTATTCAATGACAAAACAATATCCAGTTTCGTTGTAAGCTTAGTGGAGCCAGCTGGCACGGGAGGCTGGATCGGCAGCTGGAGGACTGGCTGTTTCCTGAAGTATTTATAAGAAAATACACTAAGACAGCCACAGTTTCACTCCACAATGGCATGGGTGCGGCTAGAAATTCAACACAGACGTTTCCTCCCCCTTCAGCAGACAAGGTGAATGGGCATTTGACGATGTAAAGAGAGTCATCATCGACATTGTCTGCCATAAAAGAGGTCAGTGTTTACATTTTGAAGGCTCATTACTGCCTCAGTGATTTCCTTTGGTGGTCAGGGGTACAAAAAGTAACTTCCTTTCATGTTATGGTATTTAAAACTGAATTACACTGTGCATGCTTGTACATATATGAATTCAGCATGAAACATGTATGTGTGTATGTATGTATGTATGTATGTATGTATGTAGTGGGTTTATTGTATTTGTTTAATAGATGAATGGTTCATTCATTGAGTCAAATGACACCCAGGTGAGGCTTGGCCCCGCCCCCCCGGCAGCGCATCGCTCTGATTGGCTGGTTCGAACAGCCACGCCAACAAATACACAACACAGCGAGCGGGCTAGTGGAGAACATGAGTAAGGCTGTCCGATGATAGGAACACTCATTCAAGCTTTCCATAAGAAGGAAGACATCGGGATAGCTAAGATAGTTCCCGAAGTTACTGCGTTCTCGTCGCTCTGCTATAATTCGCTATTGCTGGTGAGTTCTACTTTTGCTCTGTTTTCCAGCCGAAGCGATCTGGAAAAGATTTGGAAAGGATTCGCTTGCGATGAGTTTTTTTCCCAAATCCACGAGGGAGCCGCGTGGAGGCTTGTCGGAGGAAAAAAGCGGTTTGTGGGTTTCTTGTTCCGAGTAGTCGAGTAGTGCCATAGTCGGGCAGCTAAGTTTTGTTTTCATCCTTATATTAACCAGTAACAGAATTTACTATGTTGTGGTGGGACGCAAAGGTTCAGGGTAAAGATGTCATTGGTGACATGAGCATCAACTGAGCGTGTTTAGTTTTTCCGAGTTATTGATGATGCTGTACATGGAATAGAATCACACAGTCTACTTACACTGATACAAAATCTACATAGCGCCATATAATTGACGCTGACTGGGACGTGCCCATCCCAGTAGATAATGCAATATTCATAAATGCATGTCCTGCAAATTCTCTCTCTTTTGGTGATGCTAAATGAGGATTGCAAGGTTAAGTTAAAGGAAGTCCTGCCTTGGAAAGCTAGTATTCCCCCTCCAGTGTAAAAATAGAGAGCTCTGCTGCTGCAGGGAGGTGGTATCACACTGGTTGCTGTGTTTTATCCCTATTGTGCCGGAAAACAATAAAGCGGGATACATGAAAGATGAGGTGTTCCCATCAGTGGGGCATTCCTTATTTCCTCCAAGAGGAAGAGGGATGAAGTCAAGGCTCGGCAGGTGTTTCCTGCACTCGCACACGCTTCACTTACTGCGCTAACAGCCTCCTGTGATGAGTTTAAGGTGAGTTTTATTTTTGTCCGCTTTAGGCTCCGGATGCCGGGTTGTTGTAAGGTCTTCACCTCCCCAACTTCGTTTTCATTGTTATCCCTCTGTGCCAAGAGCTGTCTCACAAATGAGTATTATTTGGCTGTTGTGTGCAACACTGGCACTGAACTTGTTATTTGACTAGAGATGTGGTAAGAAAGAGAAAAGTTGCCATTATTCTTACTTGTCAGTGTGTTGTTGTGTGTTAACAATTTGGCAGAGAACTGGCTGTTAGCATCGGGGTAGCACTTTTTGCCCTGCCATGTTTACACTTGCTGATAACGACATATTTGAGCTAAGATATGACTGCCACGCTGTTTCTGGACAAATTATAGATGCGTACTTGATGTTCTCTATGAATGTCACCACATTGAACCCCATAAAAGCTATCAAATACGCATCGTTGAGATTCATTAGATGGCCGTGCTAGTCTCACAAAAGTCTGTTGGAGAGATGTGATTTTTCTGTAAACGCGCCCTAGTCCGTCAACCTTTTCAGCAAATGTGCGAGTGAAAAGCAAACGGGCAGCTTACTGTATGTTGCCACCTTTGGCCCGACCAAGTATCTGTGCTGCGAGGGTTTGATTCCGCAGTCACACGGGGTTGACGTGCAGGGCGATGCGTCCCCAGCTTATTGACAGAATGTCACCCAGTCGGAAACAAAAGCTGTCACCTCCAAGCCCTGAACCACCGCCAGCACTAATGAATGAGAGGCAACCCCAATTCCCCCCGATCTCCGTAATCTCCATCTGCCTGATCTTTGGCATGAGGCCTGCCAAGTTCAGTCAGATGTGCACGCCCACACACACACGCACAAGACACTGGTGGCAAAGGAGGCTTAATGGATGTGGGCACATATGGGTTGCGACGCTCAGACTCGTGGGCGCAACGGAGACGATAATGAAATGTTGGCTCACCCATTGTGAGTTTAGAGTGCAGTGTGCATGCCAGGAGGATGCCGCGGGGAAGGCAGGTTAAATGTGTGTGTGTGTGTGTGTGTGGCAAGGGTACAGACAGGAGAGCAGGCCGTTTAAAGTTAATTGTTCCTCGCTCAGCATATGTAGGTCATTAACTTAATCTAACTTCAGCACGACAGGTGGGATGCTGACGTAAACACCAATGAGATTGAGATGGTGTTGTTGATAGTTTTGCGTTTTACATTTTCAGAGACAGACATTCGAGACAGACTCTCGAATATAGAGGCTTGTGGCCCAACAAGCAACTCTTTCTTCATATTTTTTTTTTTTACACCGCCTTATATTCTCTCTCGCCCCCCATCAAACAGAACATTGCCTCAGCCGGCACATGGCCTGCAGATATTTTTGTGTTATATCACACCCGGAACCAATGAGCACCAGTTGCGAATGTCAGCGAGGCTCTGCATTCCACAGAAAACGTTCTGACAAGACGCAAAAGCAAAGCAAGAGTGCGAGTTTCAGAAGAAAAAGAGTCTGGAACTGCTGCTTATCGCTAACGAAGGTGATTAAGGTGAAAGGTGGCCCAGCCTGTAAACCCCACCATGCCAACATCATCTTAAAACGCCCGTACATTTCCAGCAGGATTATTATGTAGACAAACAAGCATGGCTAATTCAGCTAAAGCACAATGACCTCTGTGACCTGTTGCATCTAGTCGGCCCAACACTCTGAAAAGTTGGGAAGGGCCAATGTGGCTGTTCGTGGCTGTGGGGCTAGTATGGTCCGTCCGTCATAAAGCCTATTACGAGGCTTCAATAGGGCTCCTGTGTGTTTGGAGGGGGGTGATGATTATGGACAAAGCAGAATAGATTAACTGGGCCTAAGTGACACTGAACTTTGCCTTTTATCCCTTTAAGCTGTCACTCACTAGTACAAGTAAACATGTTGCCAAAGGCTCCGTCGGTGCCAACAGTCAACATTCGCTGCCTGGCGTGCTGAGGTATTCCAAACGGTCGGCTTGTGCCGTGAATGGCCCGATGATGTCATGGCGCTAAGTTGACCTCTCCGTGCATGTGTGTTTGCATGTGTCAGCGAGATCTGCACTAACGGCTGTGAGCGGGCAGCGTGCCAGGAATGATGGTGCTTCAAGTGTTCCGCACGACACCTCTGAGCTGACTCGCTACTGAGATCAGAGCGGGGATTTTCAAACCAAACGAAAAAGGTGTGCTAAAAGAAAACAGAGACATGGGCGTCCTCTGAGCAAACCTGTGATAATGTGATGTTAGTTGCTCTTTGACTGTTGTTGTTAGCCATTTCCGCTAGGACGTAAAACCTGAGGTGCATCTGCAAGGTGACGCTCAATATAGCTGTTGCCAAACCGGTTGCCATCGGGCAACGATGGTGTGGAGAGGCTTGATCCTTAAGTCAACAATGGACCACTTCGTCTCCCTGGGAAGTTGTAGCGGTGGCGTGTGGATTAGCCCCAACAAATCAAAATTGGATTGGCAGGTGGCTCCGCCGCACGGGAGCCTTTAAGAAGGGCTTAAAGGAAGACGGAAGATGGAGAGGATGGAGGCCAGGAAAGGGTTGCCTCGGCGTAATCCTGCTTGAAAGGAGGTTGATGGGGCGGGGGTGGGTCCTCCACTTTCAGCAAACTAGCTCTTTCCGGGCCTGCACAGATTCTGATTTGCTTCGGTAAGTACATTTTCATTGAAGAGGCTTTGATTGCTTCGCCGAAGTAGTGTCGGCTGGGGGGGGGGGTTTACACGCCCTCCTTCTCCCAATGCATTTCCCGCGTCAACACGCTGGAGGCCAGGGCCCCATCTGCAATGAAAAGCGGGGGGGGGGCAGCGCTGCAAATGAAACGCTCCCCCTGACAGGGTAATTAAGTCCAGACACAAAGGGCTCAGCAGGAACGGGTTTAATAGAGGAGGAGTCGGTATTCTCCGGGGTATACGTGGGGGTCCAGCAGAACCCTTTTGGACTGAGGCGAAGGGCACGGGAGGATCTATGGGCCCCAAGATGGCCCACAGCCATGCCACTCTATGCACACACCCAAGCTTCGATATTGTGGAGTGATTTGGATCATGAAAGGACAAGCTACACACTTTTCAGTAAAGATAAACAACAGTTCGCGAATTGTTCGAAAGTGTCCCCCCAACCGCTCAGACAGCACAGTGGGACAATCTGTGCCAAGTACAGAGCATCTGACACTTTGAAGTTTCCTCCAATCTGATTTCCTTAGATATCCTTCACCAGTCTCTCCCCATCGCATTCCACATGGAGGACCGCTGGATTAGGGACATTCTGACGAGGTCTGGGATCCTGGAAAATGACTACAGCAGGTGTGCAGGCAGGTGCTAATGCCTCCAACAAGGCGCTTACGTGTCCGATCCCTGACAGATTTCTGCGATATTAATATGTGGGGCAAGACGGGAAACGAGAGCCACATTCACGTGCCCCAGCCAATCGTCACGAACCCCCCCGGCACGTTTGCGCGCGACTACTATCCAGCTGATTCCGATTGTTTCTATTTTCACACTAGGGACGGGCCATGCAGTGGAAAAATCATCTGCAGAACGTTCTGGTTTTCTAATTCATTGCGTAATGCAGCCTCATATGTTGTGCATTTAAAATTTTACTTCTGCGCGGGTGCACACACTCCGCACGCGTGTGCCACGTGCTCTGTGTTGTGGTGGGGTTGAGGGGATGGGGGGGGTGGATGGACGCTGCTGTCTGGAGCAGACCTGATCCTCTTAAATGATTACTACCCACAACTAGAACGAGAATGCGCCCGGAGAATATGCAGACAGATGCCTTCCCCCTCAACCCCAAGGCCAACACACACACACACGTAATGTCCCACACACACTCCCAAACCATGCACAGTTCCATTTACAACATAATGAAACCTGACAAACATCCGTTGATTCATCCCGTGACCAAAGCTGACCCGTGACTGTTTTACTTGTCAAGAAAATCAATGATTATAATTCAACCGTGCTTGGCTGGAAAAACAACAAATTGACAAATTTCTCTTCCTTTTGAAGGTGCATCCCTCAATTGACTCAATCACTCATGTAGCATTGCTTTTATTTCATGTTTAACAAGAAATACAGGTCGTTCAGCCTCAACAAGAGTGGCAAAAAGAAAAGCCTAGATCATTAAGGCTCTTTTGTACACCGGCCTTGAATACCTTGTTTACACACCAAGTCCTAATTAGCCTGTTGGAGCTGCCTGAATGGCTCACACATACTCTGAAAACTACACCAATGTCTCCTTAGGCCATAGCTGGAGGACACATGCCGTCCTCAAAAAGCAGGAAAAAGTTATGAAATCTGAAGTTATTGTCTACTTTTTTTTGTCCTTGGACGATGCATTTGGTTGCAGTGCCAGAAATGATATCGTTCGCGAGTTATGGCTCTACTGCACTCATGATCTCCACTCAACGATGACGCAAGACCATTCGCAAAGAGACGCAGCTGCGTAATTGGAACCGCCAGGTGCTCCAGACGAACAATCGTCCTTGTTAGCGGCGTGGGAGAGGGACATTAAATATGGACATGAGAAGAGAGTCGAGATTGTGATGTGCTTCTCCTCCCCCTTCCAGCGACCGGTGGGGAATGTGCGTGGCGTGGCCCCGCGTCCTTTTTCAACTCCTTCAGCCACATAAACCACGTTTTTGTCTTCTGCGCCTGACATTTGACTTGCGCGAGTGGGTGCCTCTGGTCCCCGTGGGCGAGCGGCTCTCTCAAGCTCGGCCAGCGCCGCAGATGCATGCTGCTCCAGTGCCGAGCCACAGATTCGCTCTTTGTCTGCTGTTGGGGAAAGCTGAAAAAGAGGCAAAGCCACTTGGGAGTTTTTTTTACTGTTGCGAAATCTCAAATGTCACCACTCCGTCATGCCGCTCGCTACTCTCCGTTTCAGCTGCGAGCACTTGAGTGAAACAAAGCCTTCCCTCTCCGGCCCCGGCCTGGCCTCTTGCGCCAGTTCTCGGCCGCAAAGAAACACAGCAATTCACTCATTGACCTTCTCGATCACCCAAGACTTTTAACTTTTCCTCCTTGAAGCAGATTTCCCATCACGTCATTTCTGAACGACCCTCCATCTCGCCATTACATACAGATATTTATCGTCTTTCTGGATTTGCTGACCTAAATCTGACACTACCTTCAATGTTTCCAAAGTTCGAGGAAGGGCAAAACACTAGTGCTCTACTTGTACTTGGAGTTGGAGCTCGTGTGAAAGCCGCATTGTTGCGCTAACACTCCGCTTGCTCCGACACAACCAAACATCTCTTTGTCCTGGCTCCGTCTCATGACCTTCAGGAGGACACGTCCTCTCTTTCTCGCCTTGTTTACACTTAGGGATGCCTGCCTCCTTCCTGGGCGTTTGGAACTGGCGTGCTCCACGTTGGAAGTCAGCTGGTTGTGGCGGGAGAGCTCAGCCCGCGCATGTTGCTGCGGCCAGCTCTCCAAGAACAATGT
>OMPJ01009008.1:0-12174 GCA_900312935.1 Carapus acus | reverse complement strand
CCCACCTTGTGCCAAGCAGCCCGGGGAACGCTGCGCTAATCAACTCTTTAGCATTGCAGAGTCTGTTGGCCAATCTTTTCGTTCTTTGGTCCGGTGTAGGGGGTCGGAGGTGTGGAGTTGCTACAGGTGTGCAAGGATTGTGTTTGCTTGGTTGGACATTTAGAGAAGGGGTCATATCAGGGGTGTCGCAAGAAGCCTTCTGGAGCTAGGCACTTAGCCACCAAAGTATTCCCAGGAATCAAAGCCCGGGAAACACCTCCAGACCCGCAGCCAAACTCTGTCTCTACTCCGCCGATGAGTCCATTCAAATGTCCCACACTGAGTGCAAGACCACACAACCCTTTTAACCCCGACACACACACACAGAGACACGCACACACACCTATAATCCTCGAACCAAGCCCGTGCTGAATCAGTGCTGTGGGCTCCATCCCTGACCGCTAATCAGATTACTATTCGGGATTTAATCCGGGCTTCAATCTGGCATCCCTACGCCAAAGTGGCAAAGTTACATTTACAGTCCGAGTGTGAATCGCCTGCTGAAAATAAAGAAAACTTAACTCCAAACTCTCCACAGATGGGTCAGCTGTTCACGGCTAGTGTTTTCTCATCCTGACTAGTAAGTCAGGTTGTTAAAGGGACCTCAATCAGCCAAACACAGTGATGCAGCCAGACTTAATCCATCCTCTACTCATTCGCCAAAACCAGCAGGCAGACTTCAGGACACACAGAGAGATGGACCTTACCTCCCTCCAGCACAGGTGGACCCGCGGTCAGAGTCGATTTGCTCTTATCTTGTCCTCGAATGTGTCCTCCTCCTCCTCGCCTCCTCCCTTGTCTTTGGCGCCCACGTGTCCTCCTCTCCTTGCAACCATCTGGGGTGACAGCGAGGATAGAGAGGTGTGTGTGAGGAGGAGGCGGGGAAAGCAAGGATGTGGGGAGGGGAGGCGGGATCAGAGGGGACTCTCCTGTGGAGGACCTCATGGCCCTGACGGACAAATAGGATAAACCACAACATGGCCAGCAGAGGAATACAGAGAGGTAGCCGTCGCCATGGCAACATAGAAAGCAAAAAGACTTCCACCTCACCCTCACTCGGCATCATCATTCCATTCAAACGTTCCCCTGACGATACTGCTCTCAGACAAGACCGATAAGATAAGTGCGTGACGGGAGTGTGCGATGATGACTAGGTAGAGAGATGAGGAGGAGGAGGAGGACAGGGACAAGCAGCACAAGCGTCCAAGCCTCTTTCTTACATACAGTACCTTCCATCTCAATCGCACTGTGCTCAAAGGAAAATGAAAGACGACACACATCACTGACCACTAGATCTCAAGAGTGCTTGTGTTTGTGTGTGTGTGTGTGTGTGTGTGCATTACATTGACACCAATGTGTGAACTGCTCTCCCTCAGATGCGGGTGAAGGGGATGAGGAAATTGTGGAAGGAGAAGAGGAGTCAGCAGAGATGACGAGAAGCGTGCTGACGAAAACAAAAAAGAGGAAGAAGCCGGTGGAGAAAACGCCCCAGGCAAAGAAGAAAAAGGATGAACAGGTATCGAATTCAGTGTGTGTGTGTGAGAGAGTGAGGGACAAGGACATACAGAATAGTTCCAGCAACCTTAGAGGTAATGTTAACCTCATATAACGCAGATTTGAAATGTTTCAACTGAAACAAGACTAAAGGCAAGATGAAATGTACAAAAATATCTCATAAAGTGCACAGTCAGTTCCCATAATTCTGTTTTTTTATTCACAGAAAGACTGTAAGTCAAATCAGGACAACAAAGATGGAGGAGGAGAGGAGGCAACTAAACCCAAAAGGAAGAGGAAGGTGAGGGGTTTTCACTTAGGCGACACCTAGTGGCGAAATGCGGTACAACACCGCCCTCACAGGCGAAGACATCATCACGAACAGGCTGATAATGATGGAGTGTGCCTGCGTGAGCATATTTGAATTATGGATTTTGAATAAGTCTGTCTGGAGGAGCTCGGCTGGGAGGCAGCCAATAACGGGGCAGGGCCAAAGCCTCTTGTACGCATCTAAATCAAAGCACCTCGTTCCCCAGAAGAAGAAGAAGACCATATCAGATGTGTTGGCCACGTCGGCGCCGGTTGCAGGCTGTCCCGCTGACCTCCAGAAGATGGTGTCGCAGTACTTCTCAGACAAGCGCTCCGTGATCGAGATGGAGGCGCTGAAGCTCGAGGGTGAGTCGGGCGTGACCCTCTCAGCGTCCCATCAGTCTGCGCGATGTCCACCTAGCAGGACCGTCCCTGTGTCTCTCCCCTCCCAGACTCCTGCTTCCTGTCCAGTAATGACCTGACACACACCCTCTCGTCCTATCTCAAGCACGGTGAGCCAATTTTCCTCCTCCTTTGTTCCTTCGTACTTCTAAGATAGACACGTCAATCTTCATCAGCGGCTTCTTCCGCTTTCTCCTCCCCCCTCCAGTTTGTCCCAAATGGGCCAAAATCCAGAAGAGCCACGAGGAGAAGAACGCCGTGGTCATGCTCATCGTGTGCAGCGGCGCCCTCAGAGCCATCGAGCTCATCAAGTGAGTGAGGGACGGCCGCCCGCCCGCCCGTGTCTGACTTCAGCCTGTCTGTGGCGGCACGTCAGCGCTAATTGCCCCGTCTTATTCCCAGGCAGCTGACAACCTTCAAGGGCGAAGCCAGAGTTAAAAAGCTTTTTGCCAGACACATCAAGGTAGGCGGGAAAGTCGGCATTCACGCGCACTTTGACAGCTTTTTTTTTTTGATCAGGGTTAAAGCTGTATGCCTCCTTTGTGCCCTCACAGGTGGAGGAGCAGGTGAAGATGCTTCAGAAGGGAGTCACACACATTGGCGTCGGAACACCTGCCAGGATCTGCGCGCTTATTGAGAAAGGTGGCGTGTGTGTGTGAGTGAGTGAGTGAGAGAGAGCCTAACACAGTGCCTTCAGGGATCTTAGACCCAAACCTCCTTTCCCAAAGAGGCCCTATAGTTCAGTCGTGTCACGACCCGGCTCACAGGCCGCAACAAAAATACAGAGCAGTGCAGCGCAACTGGGTATTTTAACGATTTATTAACATAAAATACTCATTAACAAAACCAAACCAGGCCGAAAAAAGAAAAAAACGTGGTGCTGTCAGGTGGCTATGAGGGAGCTACAGCTGCAGTCCGCTCAAGAGGGAGTGAGACAGGGCCTTTTACTCTTTGCGAGCCCAATCAAGAGATGAGATCTCCACCCAGCAGCAGCCTGTAACGAGAGACACACACCAGAAACAAACCAGGCAGGCCCTCCTGGGCAGGAGGCCATCACAACCCCCCAAAAAAATCTTGGCATCAAGGTGCCTCCTCGGTGGAGCCCATGACACCACCCTACAAGCGCCCTGGGCCTGTTCCATCGGACCAGACTGCCTTGACTTTTCCCAAAGAGCTAAACACTTCGCCTTCTAGTGCCCTCTTATGGCAAAAAATTTGTCTGAATTTGCCCTGCCCCCTCGAAACAGCTCGTCCTGACTGGACACAAGAAAATCCACCACCCGCACCACTATTTCCCATTGAGCCACAACTGCGAGCATGTAATCCTGAGAATGGCGCCTGTGTGTTAAAACAGTCATCGGCCAGAGCAGCTGCTTCAGCAGCAGCAGTTTTCACCTTCTGATCACTGCTGTATGTAGCAATACTCTCAGGGATCGAGTTATTGAAACTGCTCTAGCACAATTAAATCACACAGTTGCACCAAACTCTCCACCTTCAAGGCGGAAAACCGGAGCGTGAAGTGCGTGGTCAAGTCAAACTTACGCATCTCCACTCTCCTCTAGTCTTCATGCAGAACCGTGGCAGGTATTTATGCACTAAAATACCACTGGTATGGGAAAGCAACCAATTCAATTGATGGCAACTCTCCCAAAACCACGGCAGTGCTCCCGACTAATTACTCCAACCACGCTAACTGCAGCACCACAGAAAACAAACTGGACGTACCCAAAGGAGTAACGCCGCCACAGCTACCAAGGGGATTGAATGCCCATCAAACCTCGCTATCAGCCGACCTTCATTAATGCCTCAGACACAACGTAAAAAACAACAAACAATGATACCCAGCAAACTTACCATCCCCTGCACCAGTCCGGCCAAGTGCGTTAATTCCTCCACTCCACAGGAACCCCGATGGAGTCACTCTCACAAATTCAGTGTCCATTCACAAAAACTCACAAGTGGAGTACCTGGCCGTGCACACCAGGGCCAAATCTCCAAATTAGCACAAATTAGCACACTTGCAACAGTCAACCAGGAGACAGTGTGGTTAACAATCACCACCTTACCGCTCTATTGGAGAGAAAAAGAAAAAAACGGAACAGACGAGCCCCCACTTTGTCACGACCCGGCTCACAGGCCGTGACAAAAATGCAGAGCGATGCAGCACAACTGGGTATTTTCACAATTTATTGACATAGAATACTCAAAATAATCATTAACAAAACCAAACCAGGCCAAAACCAAACAAAAAAAAACAACGTGATGAGCAATGAGCGAGCTACAGCCGTAGCCCGCTCAAGAGGGAATGAGACTGGGCCTTATATGTGTTTGGGAGCCCAGTCAGGTGTTCCCAATCAAGAGACCAGGTCTCCGCCCAGCAGCAGCCTGTAACCAGGGACACAAACACACACACACAGGAAACACAACAGGCAGGCCCTCCTGGGCAGGAGGCCTTCACAATCCCAACTGTAGGGAAAGGTTGTGTGTGTGTGTGTGTGAGCAAGCCTGAGACCATACTTTCAGGGATCTTAGACCCAACCCCCCTTTTCCCCTTTCCTCCCATAGAGGCCATACAGTTGCCATCTTTGCGCTACCTGGTGTTTGACTGGAACTGGAGGGACCAGAAGCAGAGACGGATGATGGACGTGCCCGAGGTGAGCTGCTGCTGCCCCCTGTTGGATGTCTTTGGCAGCCCCGTCACATTGCCGCGTGTCTCTCCATGTGATGACGCCCGCGTGTCTCCTTCAGGTTCGAGTGGACGTGATGAGGCTGCTAGACGCCGGCGTCCTGAGCGTGTGCAATGAAGGCAAAGTGAAAATCTGCCTGTTTTGATGCCTTCAAAACGCCCCGTCGATATTACAGGCAAGGACCTGACATTTGAAGGGTGACGCTGTGTTTGTCCTTCAACACGTTGAGGGGCCTCATCCTCTTCATTTTTCTAGGTGCGGCTTTGAAAGCATGTCCTTTGGTGTTGCTATTTTCAGGCGACCATGGGATCTGTTTCCAGGTAACACACATTCAAGTGCCTTTATTTTTCACAAAACACTCTTTACCAAAACATCCACGCACAAACAGCTACGTCACGTCTGCGGAGCCAGAGAGGACACTTTGAGATTCAAAGGCGCTACAGCGGCATTTGTTACTGTTGCGCTGTAACAGCTCAGTCAGAATGGCGAACCAAACTGTTAGTGCATCCTGAATGAGTTCCATCAATAATTTCTGCGGGAGAGAGTCGTATCGACTGCAGGACGCCTCACAGACCAAACACAAAAACAAATGGCTTCCGCGAAAGATTTAGACAGCGGAGATGTCTCCATGTCCATTTGAGTCTGGCATCAAGACTTCTTGTTTGCTGTTGCGGTGGCTTAACTTGTCTCTCTGTATAACAACATGGCCCTGATGAGGCCAAACGCAGGAAGGAAGGAAAGGGGAACCGTAAACACACACACACACTCAAGAAGCTCCTTCCTGGTTCATCATCATCCCCTCAACTTGTGTAATGCTGTGGTCATCACAAGTGTTGTTGTTGTGTTGTAAGTAGTGTAAACTCAGACGCATTTCCTAATAGGTGAGCCGCCTTTAATGCTTTCTGTGATGGCAAAACAATTCACAGACACTTTGACATTTTATGTTTCAGCCTTGGAGATGGGAGATGACACCTCTGTCTTGGCCTAAGTGTGCTGTCAGGAAATGTTTCCTTTGTAAAATGTGTGATATTTAGTGGACTTGTAGTGCCCAGGCTTTGTCCCCCAGTGTGAGACATTAAATAAAAACAGACTGAACGCCTCCTGTTTGTTTTCTGTGTCCTCTGTTGTACCTGAACAAAGGAGGCCTCTTTTACCACAGCATCCTGCCCTCTCATCTCACCACAAAGAAGCAACACATATTAACAGTGAAGAAAACGCACTCCTGGTGAAGTATTTAAAGCTTTATTGCTTTAAGGATGTACGAGTCGAGACTTAGACAAGGTATGAAAACGTGTTAAAGCGTATTGTTTTTTACCACTGTGGACCATTAGCCGAGCATTGAAGGTAATCCTGAAATAATCCACACTGTGAAGAAAAGTACATTGTTGTAGCAGCAGTGAAGACGAATAGCAATGTTGTGAATTACACATTTCCCGACAGTGCCGAAATGGTGTAAATTACGTTGTTGCGACGTTTTAACCACGAATTTTCGACATGTTTGCACTTGTCTTGTCTTGACGCTAAACGGAAGTTAGCTCAAGTGCTAAAACACCTTGACAACAACAGGTGAGGCAAACAAAAATGGCCGCGTTTATTTTCCTTTAACATTCACCTTGATAACCAACAACCTGTGACTACAGGTTAACACTTTAAGGTAAATTGAGGCCGATTCACACGTACTACCTTAGGAATAGGTGCTCCTCTGTCCAGACAACAGCATGAGACAGCAGTGAGGGCAGAGGTTTTGGTGGTTAATGAGTAACGGGCGCCATCGGGCCCCACAGGCATGCTGGGTAACGGCGCCAGATAACCCACACAAAACCAACAGGAAGACAAAGGTGAAGCGGTTTCCTTCCCTTTTTTCAACGCGCACTCTTCTTGCACTCTGATGGGCAAAGCGAAGGACGTCGCGGGGCCGCTGTCCCGGCGGCCCGACGGCTCGGCCTTCAAGCAGCAGCGGCTGCCCGCCTGGTCGCCCATGCTGAGTGCCAACACCGTGCTGCCCTTCTGCTTCTTCGTGGCCACGATGTGCCTGCTGGTCGGTGTCTGGCTGCTCATCACCGTGCAGGGCACTCGGGAGCTAAAGGTGGGCCAGCCGAACCCCTCTGCTCTTTGGTACTCTGTTTAGATTCTTCTATTATTATCATCATCATTATTGTTGTTGTTGTTATTTACTAAACGCATGGTGTTGTCCAAGTGTGGGCGTTCTGCTGTAACGTTCACGGACCTTGATACGCAGGTGTGGTAAAAAGTAGGAGTGTCACAGTGACGAAAGGTTGATTTTTTTTATATTAGATGAAGCAGCGTTTGGTCGACATTTAAATCGATACTCTTGCGTCTCCGGGGTGTTTGTTTCAATGTTGACAAGTTTTGCGAAATCAATCGTAAGGATTTGGTAAGACGTCACGCTTGAATCGCACAGATACCTCAAATTAGGGCTGACATTCGGCATGCGAACACATGATTTTGTCACCAGCATTAACTGGTTGAAGGGTGCGTGTAAAATGCTTTGTTCAAAAGTAATACGTCTTAATTTTGGAGCATAAACTCATCACCTGCAAGCGCGTCAGCCTGGCCAGTCGTGGTGAGTGTTTGGAAGAATGACAGCAGGGCTCTTCAATGACCACCAGGGGGCGTATCGTAGCCTTATCAGTGAGGTATCCGAGGTATTTGATAGACATACTCGCGCAAAACATACCTTGTAAGAGAAGGTACACATCAAATACGTCCGGGTTTATGCCTAAATGTGTGAAAACTGCGCTACAGAAATGAAGAGGCTGTCACTGCTATACGGGGCTTTTGTTTAGTCTGAAAATGTCGAAAATGGAAAGCATATTTATTGCTTGAATATTGCGGAATTTTAGAGATTCATACTGAGCAAAGCCTCAAACTGGCTCCTCTAGATTATATTGATTGTGAAATTTGATGATACAAATATGCAACAGTAATCACAGTGTTCTGACATTTCACTGACATTCTACTTTGACATTTGTTTGTGTTTCTCATTTGTAATCTTCCTGCTGTGTCCTCCAGCTTCCTTCCCAGCTTGTGGAACGTTATCGATAATGAGAGAAGAAATTGAGTTTCCAAAAGACTATTATCAAGTGTGAGCAAAAATTCCTAAACTTGTGAAAAATTACAGCATCAACAAATGTTTTTGTTTTTGTTTGTTTGTTTTTTTTGCTGCCCAGATGGACTACACAGAGGCCGGAACGTGTGACATCTGCTTTGAAAAGCGCAAAAATGTGAAGCTGGCTTCCGAGCCATGTGCTTGCAGAGTGACGTTCGACATCGAAGAGCCCTTCAAGGTAACACAAAGGTTCTTCAAACACTCCAACCGAGAGAGAGTCTAGTCCCCCAGTGACTCTCGGCGGTCTTGTGAACATATTTGTTCTACTCATGCCTCAGGGAGATGTCTTTGTATATTACGGCCTCCAAAACTTCCATCAGAACCTCCGCAGATATATGGACTCGAGGGATGACGCACAGATGCTGGGCAGGAAAAGGAGCCTTAAGGTGACACCTCAAATCAAAATGGCCCTGCAATGCATTTGTGTACACTTTGGACCAAAGATTAATTCCTTTTTCTAATTCCTCACACACAGAATCCTACTTATTACTGTGAGCCCTTCGCAAAAGACCCAAATGGACTCCCCATCGCCCCCTGTGGTGCAGTAGCCAACAGCATCTTCAACGGTGAGGATACACAACAGTGGCGTCCTCTCAGTTCCCTGAAGTGTTTGTCACTGTCATCATGTGTGTGTCCCTTCCCTCAGACACCTTCAAACTAAACTATCACGGCTCCAGCAGCTCTGCGATGAACCAGGAGGTGAAACTGTTGCGACGCGGCATCGCCTGGTACACCGACAAAAATATCAAATTTCGCAACCCCTACGTGGAGAACCAGACCTTGGCTCAGGTGTTTAACGGTAAACGCCACCGGATGTGCCATGTGGGATGCGTTTGTGCTCTGATAGCGTTTCTGCAGCGCAACATTTTGGTTTCCTCTCGCAGGCACGGCCCGGCCTCTGTACTGGTCCCGGCCAGTGTACGAGCTCGACCCCGGCGACCCCACCAACAACGGCTTCATCAACGACGACCTGATCGTGTGGATGAGGGAGGCGGCCTTTCCCAACTTCAAGAAGCTGTACGGCGTCCTGTACCGCGCCAACGAGCCCTTCACGGAGGGCCTGCCGGCGGGAGCCTACAGCGTGGACATCTCCTACAGTATCCTTCAGCCGCCTGCCCCATTGTGAGCGTGCATCCTGCGCGTCTTCACCCCTCCGGCCCCCCCGTGGGGCTCATTTCCAGGCTCGTTTCCAGCCTTGACCCGTAAACCCTCCCCAGACTTTCCTGTGCAGTACTTCCGGGGCCGAAAGTTTGTGGTGCTGACCACGCTGACCTGGTTCGGGGGTCAGAACCACTTCCTGCCCATCGCCTATCTAGTCACCAGCGGCCTGATGTTCCTCACCTCCATCGTGCTCACGGTGATCTGGTACAAGTTTGGAAAGGACGGGAAGAACATGGAGGAGTGACGAAGCGGACGGGTGAGAGGGGGGTGTTGTTTGTAAAACTTAAGGGAAAAAAACAATGATAAATTAATTGTTACAATTAATTGTAAATTGTTGCGGCGCTGCACTCAAGTGTGTGAATGACTGGAGCTGTATGAATGGCGTTTTTGTTCACTTGAATAAATAATTTTCATATTTTTCCTGTGGATAATTTGACATAAACATGGGCGCTCTGTTGTTTCTCCCCAGCTCAGCGCAGGCTTGATGTTATTTCTTTCGATCTGCCACATTAGGACTCAACCTCCTTGAGGACACACACACACCCCTCGGCTGTAACGCGCAGTCGGTACAATTAGTAGTGCAGCGCGTACAAGTAGTTCTGGGAGTTCTCATAAAACAATGTCAGATCAACCGGGAAATGTTATTGGAATGGCTGCGCGAGGGCAGAGGAGATGCGATTTTCATCTCCTCCCTCGAGGACGAAACCGAGTTAGCTGATCGCGCCGCACTTAATTAGCTACACCTGTTCAACCGGCACACACAGCGGCAGGCCTGGAGGAAATCCACATTTTGTGATGGTTGACTTGTTGGCTCGGAATAAGAGAGGCAGAAAAAAAAAATGAAATCACTCGACTCGCAACTTTGACTTTCGCGCTGGATTGGATTCTCACATTTTATGTAATTTATAGAGGCATTTATTTGCACTGTTGGCCTGTTTTCGCGAGAATTTACCTTCTATGCTGTTATGTTAACACTCAGCAGGTCTGGAATCACAGCGCAGGTCAGCATCACATTCCATCAAATCTCGGGTTCGTATATCGCAAGCGCAGCCGGAGCGGGTGAGTATGGGGGCCTGGGCTAGCCATGGGACAGCCATCGATACTGAAGCGCCCCCTATTGACAGCAGTAGTGCAAGACAGGAACAGTCCAGATCCTAATTTGATGAGTGACCTTGCTTTTCTGTATTTGACTTATTTGAGGAGTCACAGGCTGCTCAGGAAGAGCCTCATGTAACAAACTGTGGACTAAGATTTCTGCGCAAGAACACTTGAGCAGTGTTTTTGTGGAGATCAGCTGAGTCCACAACCTTCTGTCTCCCCAACGACCGACTTGCTTTGACCCAGCCTGATGTCCAATGCTGTCACCAGCGGAAATTACACTACATCCATCATGAAATTACATGTATGGTCTGATTAAATTGCATTGATTGCAATACAATCTGACCTCAGATCGCCTCCATTAGCCAATCCGACTTGAACGGCCTCGAAAAAGCATCAGTCGGGGCGATCGCATTGCGTCGGCAGTGTCACTAATGAAGTGCATTTCCAGTCAGGCTCTCGGGGGAAAAGCTGGTGTGCGTAAGTGAGTGAGCGAGATAAAGTACGATGACGGGAACAGATCCGCCCGACATCCTCGTGGCCGTGAAACCAGGCACTGCGATCGACGCGAGTGTTTTTATAAACTCTTTATTTCTCTATATACAACCAGTGACAAATGCAACCCCTGTGTGACTGCAGAGCACCAACGCTCTATCGCCAGCGCGCGATGGGCGACCTCTTCTACAGCTCAGGTCGCTTCTCTTCCTCGGTAAAAGCAGCTTGATTGATCCTCCTCCATCTGAATCTCCCGTCGGCCGGGATTCTTTGGTCGGTACCACAGATGATTGGAGAGGAATGCAGTCCACTGTGGCCTACCATCACCACTCAGACAGTGAATCAACGAGTCCTACTACGAACGCAAACCCAAGACTGATTTGTCCACCAAAAAATAAAAAAAATAAATGCAGGTCTGCGATGTAGAAATGCTGATGTAGGTAGATACAAAGACGACGAGTTACACCCACATACCCACATGTACACGAGACAGACAATCACCACGATGCACAATAAAGCGTAAGAAAAGTCTACAAATTCTATCACTTAGATTTCACATACTTCCTCCTCTTTCTGTACCTCATCTCAAAGGAAATACGACCAGCGGGTCGCCTAGTGTTCCACGTTAAGACTGCTTTATGGTTTGTTAGGCTGATATTGGCACAAATCGAAAAAGTTTCACCATTTCGGTCTTTTGCGAATGGAGGAAAGTTTCACTACTTGGTGGAGCGCCTCTAGAGGCCGTGGTGGGTCGATCTGTCTTTGTTTACGTCTCTTATCAGCAGGATGTGCAAGAATAAATATCAGTAAGTCATTTCAGATTTGTTTTTGCAGATTTGCAGTGAAGGAGGTGCTAGCAAAAAAAAATCCGCACCATTGATTTCAAGTTGTAACAAGGTAAGACAGCGTACCGTGGAATTCTGAGGGGTTGGGGACAGGGAGGGGACGCGGGGGCGGGGCCTCGCGGAAACATGCACATGGTTAGGAAAAGGATTTCGGCAATGTGTGTGAGGCCACTGACCATACCTCGGTTTGTAACAGAACATAAGAGGAGAGAGAGGGAAAGAGAAAAAAAAATAAAAGACGCAATCACAGTTTAACATAAGCTCCAAATCACAGAACAGGGACAGAGACTTTATCAAACAGTAGTCAGCTTCTCCTCCTCCTCTTCTTCTTCCTCCTCACTTCCCTCCAGCAGTCACTCATACACGTGCACCTGATGTCTCGGTGCATTCACATGCACTTAAAAATGAAATTGTGATGCGGTCCAGGCGAGAAAATCTGCACGTATGAGTACAACGCTCGCCTCTTTTCCTTTACAAGCAGGGTAGACCTGCGTGAGGATGAAGATGAAGATGT